>CAIGQV010001319.1:4644207-4713651 GCA_903798115.1 Danio jaintianensis | reverse complement strand
TACGCATTTGTACACAGCACCTTATAACTTGTAAAACTTGTATATTTATAACAAATCTGTACAACAATTCATCATCCAGAGCTCTATTGTCTAACTGCATCTCTGTTTAATATTTGTCGTATTTTTTTTTTTTTTCTCATATTTATTTTGTGTTGTCACTTGTCACTTTATGTACACTGGAAGCTTCTGTAACCAAAACAAATTCCTTGTGTGTGTAAGCACACTTGGCAATAAAACCGATTCTGATTCTGATTCCGATTCTGCACACTCTGTTTCAAGGGGAAGGCACTGGAATTGGACCTTGGGCTAAAATAGAATTAGGATAGGGCCTTGAATGGACTTAGCCACTGCCAGTTTACTTTTGTCTATTGTAGATTTTTTTTTAAGTCTGGTTTTCACTCATCAACTGTTTTGTGGTGATCTGCAAAAACAAGGTCAAAATTTGAGTCAAAATGAATGTTCGCATAAATGATGGTTGCATTGTGTGCGTGAATAGTATAAAAAAAAACTAAAAAACTGTTGCATTATAGATGCCCGGGGAATACTTAACAGGGTAAATAATTGATTTAGTCATCGATCCACAGTATTTTCTTTTTCTAGACTGCTTTTTAAAACACTATCGGTTGGGTTTAGGGATGGGGAGGGTGGGTTTGGTTGGGTCAGTCATCAGTCAGTCGACAGCAAGGAGGCCTGGTCAACAGAAGTTTATATTGCGCCCTCTAATGGATTTATGCAAGAAGAGGATGTACGAGAGAAATTTGAGATCATCAAAAAGCATACAGAGCGGCCTCTGGTCGATTTGCAAAAACAAAAACTGTGAGCAGACGTACCTCCAGTTACGTATTCCGCTGTCCCCAGAATTGTAGACCTGGGTACGTATCTGTAATGAGCCTGGATTGGGCAGAAATCAAAAAACGATAAACAATGCAAAAGATTGAAAATGCAGGAAGGCAAAAACAATGATAAACGCTGAGAAATGCAGCAAGAGCTAACAAGACTGAGAGTGTATGAGTGGTGTTTAAATAGTGTTTGTAATCAGTGTAAATGATCTACAGCTGTGTGTGTCATTGTCCAGGTTGCTATCAGGTGTAGCAGGAGTTGATTGGCACAATGTCTCATGAGAATTGTGGTCGGAGAGCCATGGACACAGAAAGAGGCCAATGATGCGAGCACTGACAAGCGTCACCTGTGTGTGCCACCTGTTTCGAGTCCAACAGGAGGAGTGGAAGTATAAAAGGAGGAGTCATGACAGAGGAAAACGAGAGAGGACCAGGCCTGGAGCTATTTTGATTTGCTTTCAGGTCATCGATAGTTGGCCAAGAGGGACTGCTGCCACCAATTTGTTTTATGTTTATTTTTATTATTAAAGCATTTGAATATTCACACGTTTTCCGCCGCATCCTTCCCGTGAACTGTGAGTTTGAACTACTGGTGGGCAAAGCGAGGCTTCATGAAACACTGAAACAGTCGAAGCAAATGTATCGAAGCTTCGAAACGTTTCAAAACCCATCTCTACAGTGACACCTAGTGGTCATTCTTTATGTATTGCACTCAAACAGCTTCAGCGAAGAAACAGTTAAGCAAATTGAAGAATTATACCCCACGTTGTATAGTAGAGGTTTCAAGTGATTTAGTGAAGCGGTGAGAGTTCCTAGCATGCTGAGATAATGGGTTCGAATCCAGGGTAATGCAGCTATAGATATTAGTTTTTAAATGCTCTGTTCTTGTAACGTGTTTTGTTTTAACATTGGTCTGACATCAGAATGAACACTTTGTGAATAAATATGTCTTGTTTTGGTCATAAATTTTTTTTAGTTTTAGTTATGTGACCTGGTGTTTCGAATCACTTTAGTCACGTGACCTGGGTGTTTCAAATCACCTTAGTCACGTGACCATGCTTCGGTGCAGTGTTTCAAAACTCGACACTGTGTCGAAATGTCAGTTTCACGTCATAAATTACAACAGTCAACAGTACATAGGAACCTTCTGATACAGATATTAAAAATATATTAAAAATATTACTTGAAATTTAACCTTGCTTTCAGCCAAAACTATTTGCTCATAAACATTTGATTAATAAGATGTGCATTAGATGTGCAACCATCGTTTTCATTTCTTTCCATCATCCAAATTAAAACAACTGAAAATGCTTTTGTTCATGTACTGTGCATGCACACAGGCATAATATGTTATTACCTGCATCATATCCGCCTGGCGTTTATTTACTTTCTGTCTCTTTGAAACAATGCGGCAAAAAGTTGAAAAAAATCACCCAAAAGCATCAACATGTACGGTCTGTATTGCAACTGTCATCTGCTTTCTTCGCTGAAAATCAGCTCCCAGTAAACATTCCATGGTTTTTGAAGAGAGGTAATATGAAGCATGTACAAACTGACGCTATCTTTAATAAAGCTGACAAAAACAGACAGCATGCAAAACATCTGCTTTGCAATGTCGTCCACCATGTTAGCTGAATTAGTCACATGACTGCATGTCATGACTAAAATGCATCATCATTTTCAAAAGCCTACATTTTTAAAGTCCACACTGCAACATTTTATCCACTTTGGACAGCGTTTTTAAAAAGATACGTTTTTGGTTCCTAAAAATGTCATCTCAGTGTGGATGGAAGGCCGAAATGGAGAGAAATTTTTTTTTTTAAATGAAACCGTATTATTGTGGACATGGCCTAAAATATAGATGACGTAATAAACTATTCTTTAACCCACATATTTGAACTTTCAATTTGAAGTTCTGCTGTGATGCACCATGTAAGAATTGCTGCAAGTGGAGTGACACAAACAGTGAAACGCTCTCTAACACTGCTAGAATATATATAGATAGGTGCACGAAGCTCTTGGGATGTGCCCTATAATACTATAATAAGAGCACCATAACAGATTTGCATGTACCGGCAAAGTAGCAAGCGACTTTAACAGCACAAACAAATGGATTCCATCAGTTCAGTCACTAGGCAATGGAATCGAGTTTCTATGGCTTTCTCTCTCTTTTATGTGTATTTTAATACAGACTCGGTAATGAAGCGAGTCTTGAGTGGTGAATTAATGAAGGTCTATTTGAGTAGTGTAAATGAGACAGGAAGTGGCCCCTTCAGCAGGCGTGCGCATTTAGCTGGCGAATAAAGAGAAAGCAGCAGAACGGCAGAGTTCGGCGTGCCTTTGACCAACCCTGGGGAGTCTGTGACATTTCAATGGGCTACCGTGTCACTATCACTCAAGCGTAGAGAGTGTGATCCTTCACCTAAACTCCTGATGAATGTGAGTGTTGAGAGAGTCTTGACAGACTGTAAATGAAGAGACGAAACATTGTAACGTCAGTCTTAGCTCGGTTCTGCTCTGTTGTTAAACAAGATGGCGGGTGTTCTTTAGAGGTAAAAGCCTCATGTTTTGGAGCAAAGTTAAAGGGGTAGTGTACCCAAAAAAAAAAAAATGTATTTACTATTTACTTACACTGAAGTGTTTCCAAACCTTTATGAGTTTCTTTATTCTGTTGAACACTAGAAAAAGAGGTTTTGAAGAAACCTGACTTCCATAGTAGGAAAAACAAATACTATATAAATCAGTGGTTACAGGTATTCATCTTTTAAAAAAAACAAACATTTGTAACAGAAGAAAGCAACTCAAACAGGTTTGGAACAAGTGAAGGGTGAGTAAATGATGACTGTTGCATTACATATTACTAGTTACTGTCATTTGAATGTAATTAGTTTACAATATTACTTTCTCAGAAAAGTAATGTTACACTACTTTTGTAATACTTTTAAGTTATTTCATCAAAATGACCACAGAAGACTACATTTCAAAGTACATTAATTTTTGCCATTAAATATTCAGTGAGTTTTTTTTCCACAAGGAGTCTAATGGTGTGTTCACACCAGACGCGGATGAAGCATCAAGCGTGAGTGATTTAAAGTCATGCAAAGACGCGAATAGACATCATGCGGCGCGATTCGCATGAATGAGGCGGCGCAAATTACGTGATTCGCGCAAATGAAGCGGTGCGAGTTGAGCGTTTTGGGTATTTGACACGCTTAAGACGCGAATTGCTAGAGTTGAAAAATCTGAACTTCAGCGGACATTCGCGCCGCGTTAACCAATCAGGAGCTTTCTCTTGTAGGGGCGAGATTATGATGTAGTGCCTGTTGTTAGTGTCCCGAGGGGAAATCACCTTGCCGCCACCGGGCAACAGCTCATCAAACTGGGCTCGGCTTAGTCGGAAGCACCGCTGAAAGAGGCCATCATCCAGGTATAGTTTCTAGAGGAGTTGATGAACTCACAGAGCTTGGTGCACCTCTGAAAGAATCCATTGCACTCAGACACGGCACTGAACGAATATACACTGTTTTTCAGCCTTCCTATAGCACATAAACACAGCTATTCTCTCAATAAAATCCATGTTAGCCATTTAGCAATGAAGCTAGAGTCACCGGGCCCCGCCCATGACTCGAATCCGCATCTATTGTGAAGTGAATTTGACTCGCGAATGAATCGAGTAAACTCAAAATGTTCACGCATCTATTTACACGCGAATAGCGCGATTAATTCACGCGTGCCACGTCTGGTGTAAACACCGCATAACAGCAGCCAGTGCTCCACACCGATGTCTAATCATGTGACAGCTTTAGTTTTAAATAATAAAATTATATAAAAACATAGAACATTAAAAAAATTCTCTAAAATTATTAGCTGTACTTCTTTCAACAATAAAAACAATATTCATTTAGCTTTCATGCCACCATGAGGCAGATTGTGTGTTAAGTTGTCATAGCAACCATATACAATGCACAAGAGTGATATGCGCAGCCAAAAGAGTAGGAAATGTGTAAGTATGAGATCATTTGTATGGAACATTATCAGAGATTAGCATTAGTTCTCCTTAATTTGTGTGTATTTTATGATTATTTCTTTCAGGACTCGATTCGCAGAGTAGTAGACTACTGACGACAGTCCCCATGTGTGTGATAACAATGTATTGTTGTATGTATTGGAGATGCTTTTATACTTGGTGCTCTTAACCTTCCATATGCTAATTATTTATTTCAGTTGCAAATTGTGACATAGAGCACGGCTTAATCATGTGTATATGACTAGTTTACCTCGTCATTGGTGGTTTTGACAGGGGTTTTTAAAAATCCAGTGATACCTCCAGCAACAGTAAAAAGACTTACAGTACTATTTTACCTGCGGATTTTATTATCTGGTGTGTGCAGAGTGAATGTCTTGCTGCGTTGGTATTTAAAAAAAAACAAACAAACAAAACAAAGCTTTTCAGGTTCAAATGTGTTGTTGTACACTCAAAAAAAGACTTTAGCTGCTTCTTTAAAGTAGGCTACTTTTTAAAATGAGTTGAAACAACACAATTCTTAAACATGTTTTGGGACAAATTAATTGTTTTACGTTCAATCCACTTAAAATAGTAAAACAATTAAGTTAACTTAATCGATTTGTTTTGGGACAACATGAAGGAATTTTCTGGAACCCAGCATTTTTTACAATCTACTGTAACTTGCATTTCTGAAACTGTAATGAGTACAGTGGTCCCTCGTTAATCGCGGGAGTTACGTTCTAAAAATAACCCGCAATAGGCAAAATCCGCGAAGTAGTCAGCTTTATTTTTAACAATTATTATAGATGTTTTAAGGCTGTAAAACCCCTCACTACACACTTTATACACTTTTCTCAGACATGCACTAACATTTTCACACTTTTCTCTCTTGTTTAAACACTCTCAAAGTTCAAACTTTCGTAGAAAAATAAGTTCAGTATTATAGAATGAGGCGGTTCATTCCGCTGTGGCGACCCTTAGATTAATAAAGGGACTAAGCCGAAAAGAAAATGAATGAATGAATTATAGAATGAAACCAAAAATCAAAACCTGTTGTCAGGCACAAACATTCATCGCTGTCAGCAAAAGGTTCATAAAGCTTTTTAGCTTTTGTGCGGATAATGTTGGCATCCAGCGTAATGTTCTTTTTCCTGCAGTCACTGATCCACAAGGCTAAAGCAGACTCCATCCTTAAGTGGGTGGCACACCGGATGCGCTGCGCACATGACAGTTTGAAGTAACACACACCGGACGTGCACATTCGCATGTTATTTAAGATGAAATTATTCAGATGGCGCTCTGTGGCGCGGCAGAAATATGAACAGTGTCCTGAGTTGTAGCTGGGCACCGCAGACAGCCGCCGACTTGCAGTGCCGGTGTGCGTACCCTGATATAAACCTATGTTTACAATTCTAAAATGCATGGTGCTGCGTGGCGCGGCGCATCTGGTGTGTGACCCCCTTTACGAAGGTCTTGCTGTGGATAGTTACAACCCTTTTTGCATCCTTGTTGGAACTCACAATGCTAGCGATCGAAGATTTATGTTAATTTGGCAAGGTGAACGCATTCATAATGTACAGGAGACACGGAGGAGATTGATTGACAATAGTCTACAGCCAATCAGGACGCAGAACACAATGCGCTGTAAAAAAAAAAAAAAAGCATGTCAAATTGCACAAAAAAAAATCTGCAAGGCCACGAAAGGTGAACCGCATTATAGCGAGGGATCACTGTAATAATATTACAAAAAACATTACTAGTAGTGCGTTATATTACTGCGTTACAGTCTACTACTGTAATCACATTACTTATGTAATGTGTTACTCCGCAACACTGACCATTGATCGACAGTATTTGTTTTTCTACTATGAAAGTCAATGGTTTTCAGCTTTATTCAGAATCTTATTTTGTCTTAAAACAGAATCAAGAAACTTATAAAGATTTGCATCCACTTGAGGGTGAGTAAATAGTGAGTACATTTTTATTTTGAACTATCCCTTTAATGAGACCAATAATTTAGGCCATATAACAGGCGTATGTTCAATTTAACATATAACCACACAGACACAAATAGAGAGACAATTTTCAAACACATAATTTTCAAAAGGGCTACCAAATAGGATAAAGTGCTCTGCTAGATATCAAAAGTTTTACAGAAAATCCCCTCCTGTGATTTCCTTTATCTATCCAGTAGAGTAAGACATTACACCCATACAAAACCAGATGGTGGGGTTCACAGTTACAGACCACATACTATCAAGTAGAATCCTTTGAGGACGAAGTGAAATGCTGACAACATTTGGAAATGTGTATTTTGAGAAAGTATATGCGCTGTGAGTGAAATTCAAGCTGTATTTTAAACATGATTTGGTAACGTCTTGAAACAGGGTTTCTCAAAAAACAAATTTCAGTATAGGGAACAAGTGTTAACAAAATTAATAAAATAAATAGCTACTGTTGATACTGTTCTATCAATTATTATTATTATTAATAATAATAATAAGGGCGGCACGGTGGCTCAGTGGTTAGCACTGTCACCTCACAGGAAGAAGGTCACTGGTTCGAGTTGGCATTTCTGTGTTGAATTTGCATGTTCTCCCTGTGTTGGTGTGGGTTTCCTCCAGGTGCTCCGGTTTCCCCCTACAATCCAAAGACATGTGGTATAGGTGAACTGAGTAAACTAATTTGGCTTAATTAATTTAGCTTAATTATTGTAATAAAATAAAATAATAATAAAAACTATAAAAGGATGATGTTGATGCATCGACTCCACTCCATGGTAAATGGGTATCAAACATATTTAGATTACCATACGCAGTATACAGTGTGCATTACCAGTTCTATAAACAAATCAAGTATGCAGCACATTGTATATTTCATATATCTGATTTGTTTTATGAATGTACATACTCACAATTCATCGCTGGGCATCTTTAGTTGGATTCACTTGGATTGTTTCAGTCTGTTTCAAATCATTTCTCCAACAGTGCCATCAAGTGATTGGTACAGGTATCGCAGCCCAATCAGAACTCAGACTGGACCACCCTTGACGCGACGTGGTTTTGATATTCGGAGAGCGGGATGCCAAATAATGTTCAACATTATCGGAACTTCAATAGTTAATTCTCGGAGAAATATAAAAAACGGACCTCACCGCGTCAAGACCACAGCTCTATCATTTTTTTCATGCTCCTTTGAGCGCTTGAACGTAATTGCAAAGCAGCACCGGACCTTGCTGAGCTCATGTAAAATGAAGATTGCTAAATAATGAACTTGCGTGCAGCGTGACGGGTACAATCAGCACGTGTTGCGCTTTATGTTAGCATGCTGAGCACACACAGCCGTACTGTAGAGGAACTTCTGTTCTCAAATAGCGCTGGAGGCAGATTGCAGCATGAATGCCAAACCTGAACACGCACTCCTCCACCTATTACCAATGAGATCCTGTTAAATGAAGGCTTACTCTGCAGAAGCCCTTCTGGTGTGGTGGTGTTCCTGACAAGTCTTCATAAAGGAAGACTTCGGCAATGGGCAATCTGTCTTTTAGCCATGTTTATCATTCATTCATTCATTTTCTTTCGGCTTATTCCCTTTATTAATCTGGGGTCGCCACAGCGGAATGAACCGCCAACTTATCCAGCATATGTTTTACGCAGCGGATGCCCTTCCAGCCGCAACCCATCACTGGGAAACATCCATACACACTCATTTACACACATACACTACGGACAATTTAGCTTACCCAATTCACCTGTACCGCATGTCTTTTTGACTGTGGGGGGAAACCGGAGCACCCGGAGGAAACCCACGCGAACACAGGGAGAACATGCAAACTCCACACAGAAATACCAGCTGACCCAGCCGAGGCTCGAACCAGCGACCTTCTTGCTGTGAGGCAATTGTGCTACCCACTACGCCACCGCATCGCCCCAGCCATGTATATATGAGAAATAAACTATTTAAGAAGACATAAGCAAGTCAAATGATCTGCCAGTACAGTAAAATAATTATAAGATTTCTTGAATTAAGAAAACTTACCTACACCTATAAACTGTAATAATGCGACAGAACTAATATCCTGGTTAAAAACAGTATGTTTCTTTAATATATATGGTTAATAACTGTAAATTCACTTTCCCAAAATTCCCAACATGACACTTCACTTTTTGGTTGTTGTTATTGTTGTTGACATTATTATGGTTTATTTAGTTGTTGTTTTCTCTCTCTCGAGTTACGCACATTAGAGTTTTATGTTACCTGTAATGTAGAATTACTTAAATTGTATGTGTGTTTCCATGGTCTTTTGTAGTTCGTAGATGACACAGCACTTTCTATATATGCAGTATTATGATTTGTTCTGCTTGTGATAAAGTTGTTTGTGATTAGCATTGGTTCATCATATGACTTCCTCATCCACACTTATGGTTGTGTTTAATCTGTGTTACAAAGTCTAGTTGTCTAGATATTAGTATATAACTATAAAACATTAGTGTATGAATAAAATTATTAATTAAAAAATAAATGAAGGTGAAGCGGTGGCGCAGTGGGTAGCACAATCGCCTCACAGCAAGAAGGTCGCTGGTTCGAGCCTCGGCTGGGTCAGTTGGCATTTCTGTGTGGAGTTTGCATGTTCTCCCCGTGTTCGCGTGGGTTTCCTCTGGGTGCTCCGGTTTCCCCCACAAGTCCAAAGACATGCGGTACAGGTGAATTGGGTAAGCTAAATTGTCCGTAGTGTATGAGTGTGTATGGATGTTTCCCAGTGATGGGTTGCGGCTGGAAGGGCATCCGCTGCGTAAAAACATATGCTGGTCAAGTTGGCGGTTCATTCCGCTGTGGCGACCCCAGATTAATAAAGGGACTAAGCCGAAAAGAAAATGAATGAATGAATGAAAAAATAAATGAAATACAGTCGAAATGTCTTTTACATTCATACTGTTTTTTTTTTTTTACCATAAATCTTTAACTTTTTTTACAGTTTAGGCTTCAGTAAAGCAACAAATTCTTAAATTAAGTATTACAAAATGTTTTCCAAGCATTGTATTTAGTCTAATTGTCTTAAAACTAGCTTCTTAATAGCTTTTTAAACTGTATGCTTTTCTTATTTTGTGTGAAAAGGTCTTAAAGCTAGAGTTACTAAACATGAGAATTCCTTGTTAATTTAAGAATTTCAATTCTATATTAAAATGAGCTAAAGCATTTCAACTTAAAACCAGATCATTGTATGCCTTAAATATGCACACATTGTCCAAAATGTATTATTCAAATTAAAACTTGACAGTAGTCGCAATGCAAAATTATTATTTGTTGCTTCTCAATATATGCTGAAGCTTACCACAACAATAAATAATGAAATGTATTTTGTCACTAAGCAACACGTGTATGCAGCATAGGCTCATTCTGAAAACGTAGCCCTATATACATTTCTGGAGATCGTGAATTATGTATCCAGAAGTATGTATGGCTGCATTTCGTCTTTAAAACGAACGCTAAGGGGCAGTATGGCGCCGTTCCATTTCGTGCTTACCAGCTGACCGCTTACCTCCGTATGGACGGCTTTCCTGTGGTTACCAGTTTGTCCAGTAGCTCGCCATGTACGTTGGAGGACTTTAGACGGAGATGACCACGATGACGGGGTTCGAGTCCAGCGAAGAACGGTTCCAGAAAGCAGGTAAGACAAAAACAGAAGCCAAAAAATAAAATAAACAAGTAAATAACATGGTGAGAATGTGGTAAAATCTGAAAACGTAGTAAAAATCAGGCAAGGGCTGGATTGCTTTTTACAACTGTCGGTTGGGTTTATGGAAGGGGGTGGGCGGGTCAATCTGTGCTTTTGAAAACAGTATCGGTTGGGTTTAGGGAAGGAGGAGGGTGGGTCAGTCGATCCTCTGGTGGATTTGGTGGAGAACAGCAGGCGCGAATGACACTCACGAGAGAAATTTGAGATCTCAAAAAGCGTACACTGCAGCCTCTGTTGCATTCGCGAAAACAGAAACGGCAAAAAACAAATCGTACCTCCTGTGGCTTATTTATTTTGCGGTCTCCAGAAATGTATATAGCGGTTTCCGTTTTCGTTTTCAGAATAAGCCTGGGTTGCGATAAAGCTTTTTTTTTTTTTTTTTTTTAATAAATGTAAAACAAGATAGTACTGCTAAAATAAGAATATGTGTGATTATTGAGCATTTTTTAATAAGCAAACTTAAAACTGGTTATTACAGCTAAATGAAGTCTTAAAAATAGGAGGCGGGCCTTAAATTACATCTGATTGTAATGAAGCTAAATTTAAAAGGCAGTTTAAAACATCTAACTAAGCTTTACTAAGTAAGAAAAAAGACAAATAATCTTAAAATAATCATAATAATCTGATACAATCTGATCTTGCAGTATTTTATAGTATTTTATCATTTAAACAAGATCAGTAAGATTCATTTAGGCAAGAAATAAGATTTAAGACACAATTCTTGAGTTTTTTTGGGACAACTTAATTGTGTTATGTTCAATCCACTTTAATAACTCTTGACTAGATAAGGAGTTCTTGCTTTTTTTATCCTTTTTTTAAGCACAGACAGACATGGAACAAAACCATCAGTCACCAGATTGCAGTAAAATCTCAGACATTTCAGGACTCGACAATTCAACATGTTCAATCAGTGCAAACAAGCGTCGACCAATGGCTGACATGCTGGCATCAGAAGTCTTCCTCTTTGCAGTTGCTTAGCAAATAGTATGTTTGTCAGTGCAGTCTTAGATTTATGTAACCACGGTGGCTTTATGCATGTGACTAAATGTGTGAATCATATTGCTGGGCCTTTTTTTATTTTTTCTTCTTCTTGCTTTTTTTGCAAAACAAAGCAAGGCACAAAAAAAAAACTGTTGCAACTTTGTAATGCAAATGTTTGTGCTTGGCTGAACAAAAACAGACACATGCCATGCATTCAAATTAAATTATCACAAAATATTCACATTAAACCGCAGTCACATGAGATTTTAAGCAGCTGCAGTGGCTGTAATGTGCAACTATAGATCAGAAAACCAGCTTTATGTTGCCCAGGTATATTTGTGGGAATAGCCAAAAGTACATTGCATATCTCAAAATTATTGCCATATTAAATAATGATTTACTCAATATTTTAATTATTCTAAACCCTCGGATTCCAAACATTCAAGCAGTTGTCTCTCGGCCAGTTATTATCAAATACTAACAAATCATACATTAATAAAAATAAAAAAAACATATTTTTTCAGTTTGCATTCCCCCCCACCCCAAAAACCAAAAAATAAATGATGCTGGTGGAGAAAAACGTTCTCCTTTCTGAAACACCCCAAAGTGGCTCAATAATATTTAGTTTTGGTGACTGTGCAGGCCATGCAAGATGTTCAACTTCACTTTCATGTTCATCAAACCACTCTGTATTAGTGCATTATCATCATGATACATGGTATCACCTTCAGGATACAATGTTTGAACCACTGGGTGCACATGGTCCTCCAGAATGCTGCAGAAGTCCTTGGCGGTAACGCGCCCATCTAGCAAAAGTATTGGGTCTAGGGAATGCCATGATATTGCAGTCTAAACCATCACTGATCCACCCCCATGCTTCACTCAGGGCATGCAACAGTCTGGGTGGTACGCTTCTTTGGGGCTTCTCCACACCATAACTCTCCTAAATGTGAGAAAGACAGTGAAGGTGCACTCATCAGAGAACAATACATGTTTCACATTGTCCACAGCCCAAAGTTTTTGTTGCTGGCACCATTGAAAACGATATTTCGGTGCACATTTAATTCTATAGTGAGTTTGGGTAGCTGTGGTTTTATGTTTTATTTTTTGATACTATCTGGGTTAGCACCAGGACATCTCTTTCAGACAGCTTCCTTTTGCGACAACCCTGGGATGACTTCAGCCTTTTGACTGCTTCCTGAACTTTCATCTTAAGAATCTGCTGATATTGGCTGGAATCCATGCAACCTTTAACTCTGACAAGGTTTCCAGTACCTGCATCTTGTATCCTTCTCCTAATTCATGTTGATGAATTATCTTAGTTTTTAGAATATTAGGAAGTTCTTTTGAGGTTCCCATGTTGCTACTTTCTGTTTCATAATAAGGAAAAGCACAACTAGCAATCAGCTATTTTAAATATAATAAATAATAATAATTCCTTACATTTATATAGCGCTTTTCTAGACACTCAAAGCGCTTTACACATTGGGGGGAATCTCCTCATCCACCACCAGTGTGCAGCATCCACCTGGATGACGCGACGGCAGCCATATTGTGCCAGACCGCACACCAGCTGATTGGTAGAGAGGACACAGAGTAATGAAGCCAATGATGATGGTTAGGAGGCCATGATGGACAGAGGCCAGTGGGCAAATTTGGCCAGGATGCCGGGGTTAAACCCCTACTCTTTTTCAAAGGGCATATTTAACAACCACAGAGAGTCAGGACCTCGGTTTAACATCTCATCCAAAAGACGGCACCCACTGAGCAGTATAGAGTCCCCTTCACTATACTGGGGCATAAAGACCCACACAGACCGCAGGTTGAGCATCCCCAGCTGGTCTCACTAACACCACTTCCGGCAGCAACCAAGCTTTCCCATGTGGTCTCCCATCCAGGTACTAACCGGGCGCAGCCCTGCTTAGCTTTAGTGGGAAATCATGTGAGAGTTGCAGAGAGCTAGTTGCCGGCAATATCCTTTTTCATGATTGGTTGCACTTGTTTTAGGATTGTTAAGGTTCACTGAGTCCCTCAAATCAATTTTGTGTTGTAATCAATCAACATTAAATGACTACAGGTTTTGAAATCCACACAAAATGCCCAAATTTTGCACAGCCTATTTTTCAGTTTCAATTGATTTCACACATCTCAATACTGCAACACTACTAATTTCTGTCTGAAAAACATGACATTATCTACCTTTACCGAATGGCATATTGCTGCGATCTTCTCTTAAAGAGAAAGAATACATTATGCAGCCACAGAGGGGTGCACAAACCTTTGCATAAAACTGTATTCAGCAATCACTGGTGAGTTCATATATTAGTTCAACAATCATGACGTGCCATATCAGTCTTTTCATGTGCCCTCATATAACAAATTTGCTGATTTTACCAAAATGTCTCACATATTCTCATTTGTATAAATAGATCTCAATGGAATGACAATTTAGTGTGCTGATACATGTGTTGTCTATGGGCCGGTACACACCAAGCTGATGGCAAAAACAAATTGTCCAACCCAGGCGCATTCTGAAAACGTACCTCTATATACATTTCTGGAGACTGCCAAAGACGTCCCAGGAGCTACGTTTTTTTGCAGTTTTTGTTTTCGCGAATCCACCAGAGGCCGCTGTGTAGCTTTTTGAGATCTCAAATTTCTCTCGCGAGTGCCATTCGTGCCTGCTGTTCTCACGTAAATCTACCAGAGGCCGCTGTTAACTGCCTGTTTGACTGACTGAATGACCGATCGACTGACCCACCCTTCTTCCCTAAACCCAACCAATAGTATATTCAAAAGCACAGATTGACCCGCTCACCCACTTCCCTAAACCCAACCGACAACTTTAAAAAGCAATCCAGAAAAAGAAAAGCCCCCTGATTTTTACCACGTTTTCAGATTTTACCATATTCTCACCCTGTTATTTACTTGTTTATTTTATTTTTTTTGGATTCTGTTTTTGTCTTACCCGCTTTCTGGAACCGTTTCTCGCTAGACTCGAACCCTGTCGTCATGGTCAACTCCTCACTGTGTCTCAAGTCCATCGACGTAAATGGCGAGCTAACTGGACAAACTGGTAACAGCGGGAAAGCCGTCCACACGAAGGTAAGCGGTCAGCTGGTAAGCTCGAAAAGGAACGACGTCATACCGTCCTGTAGCTTTCGCTTTAAAAATTAAATGCAGCCATACATACTTCTGGCTACATAATTCGCGATCTCCAGAAACATATATAGGGCTACGTTTTCAGAATGAGCCTATGTTGGTATTGATGCTTAGCGTCGGCTCATGTCTGGATCAAAAAGCTGTGCGTGAACACAACAAATGTACGGCAACCAGCTATTTATGTTAGTATCTGTTTTCTCATTCAGAACAACAAAAAAAAAACAGATCTTCCGATGCGCGTGACTGGTCTCTTTTTAAAATGTAATAACTGAAGACATTAACTTCTAAAGCTGTAATTCGTAGCAGTTAAATACAGGGAAACAATTATATCATACACAAAACAACAGGCTCATATGTTACATCTTAATTAACTCTCGAACTAAATTAATCTACTTACTCTTGCATGAAAATAGCATAGCTGTGTAAAACGTGAAGCTGCGTGAATATGTCTTGGTGGAACATTGTACACATTGTCATACTATATCAGGTTCAAGCCTCCACTCGTTTAACTGACAGCCACTCATGAATGCTATTTATTCATCCAAACACATAAAACCTTTAAAATCTCATTAAGCTTTTAAACATCTGCCTTTGCCTGCACTCTGAAACCAAAATATCAAAAATAAATTGCTGTCTGGAAATGTAATAGTTTACTTTGCAAAGCTAGTGTAGGACACCGTTGGCTATGTGCAAGGTATGGGTACAGCGATCACTCGATGCAGAAGTATAAATGAGGCATTAAATTAGTTTGTTTTAAATGTTTTGATGTCTGTATTAATTGTGCTTTGGCAGTGGATGAATGATTAGGTACAGTTTTAGACTGTTGGCCATTCCAAACCCCAGGTAAACAGAATCAGAATTTTCTTGATTCACAATTTACGCACCTAGTATTTTACTTGGGATTAGGAATTATTCATGGATTTTGCAACATAGGCACATTCTGAAAACGTAGCCCTATATACATTTCTGGAGATCGTGAATTATGTAGCCAGAGCTACGTATGGCTGCATTTCATCTTCACAACGAGAAAAGGTGGTTCCTTTTCTCGCTTACCAGCTGACCGCTTACCTCTGTATGGACGGCTTTTCCACTGTTACCAGTTTGTCTGGTAGCTTGACATGTACGTTGGCGGACTTAGACGCAGAGCGGAGTTGACCGCGACAACGGGGTTCGACTCTGGCGAAGAACAGTTCCAGAAAGCAGGTGAAACAAAAACAAAAGCTAAAAGATAAAATAAACAAGTAAATAACAGGGTGAGAATGGATTTCTGGATTGCTTTTTAAAACACTGCGGTTGGGTATAGGGAAGTGGGTGGGTGGGTCAATTGGTGCTTTTAAAAAAACCATTGGTTGGGTTTAGGGAAGGGGGAGGGTGGGTCAGTCAATTGGTCAGTCATTCAGTCAGTAGACAGTCAGTCGACAGCAGCCTCTGGTGGATTTACGTGAGAACAGCAGGCGTAAATGGCACTCACGAGAGAAATTTGAGATCTAAATAAAAAAGCGTACACAGCGGCCTCTGGTGGATTCGCAAAAAAACAAAAATTGCAAAAAACGTAGATCCTGGGATGTATTTTGCTTTCTCCAGAAATGTATATAGGGGTACGTAATGAGAATGAGCCTGGGTTGGGATTTTGATACACTGATATTTCACATTGTAATCATAAACCCTGCATTTGTATGCTTATTTGCAGTGTTGATGTCATTCACTGGACAACCAGCATTCACCATGTTTAAAGGTTAGAAGGTGTCCTTATATCAAATGTTTCAGATTTTTTTATTTATTATATAAATGTAAGTTTTAAATGGTAATGTCTTGATTACCCTTAATTTTACAGCATGTGCACTAGCATTCATTCACAGTGTACTTACCTAATAAAGTACTAGTACATTAATGAAACTACATGGATATAGGTTTAAGTGTAGCAGGGGTGTCCAAACTCGGTCCTGGAGGGCCAGTGTCCTGTTGGGTTTAGCTCCAACCTGCTTCAATACACCTGCCAGGAAGTTTCTAGTATATCTAGTAAGAGCTTGATTAGCTGATTCAGGTGTTTTTGATTAGGGTTCGAGCCAAACTCTTCTGGACACCGGCCATATATGTATAATTGAAGTCAGAATTATTCGCTCTCCTGTGAATACTTTATTTTTCTTTTCCAAATAATTCCCAAATTATGTTTAACAGAGCAATTTTTCACAGTAGTTCTAATAATATTTCTTTTTCTGAAGAAAGTTTTATTTGTTTTATTTCAGCTAGAATGAAAGCAGTTTTTTTTTAAACCATTTTAAGATCAATATTATCTCAAATTTTATCTATATTATCTAAAATATTATCTTTATTATCAATATTTAAAAAATCTAGTTTTTATTCAACAGAAATTAGGGAAAAAATACACAGGGGGCTAATAATTCTGACTTCAGCTGTATATTGCAGACAGCAGAGTACAGTTTCTGCAAATGCAAGATTGAAAGAGTTGTTTCTTTCTTTCCATCACTATGAAAATGCTAATGCTGGGTTATTTCAACCTAATTGGGATAAAATATGGTTAAAACCAACCACTAGGTTAATTTTTGAATTCAATTTAAAGGAAGAAATTTAACCCGAAGTTTGGGTTAGTTTATATTTTACCCAATTTGAGTTGAAATAACGGGCTGCACGGTGGCGCAGTGGGTAGCACGTTCACCTCACAGCAAGAAGGTTGCTGGTTTGAGCCTCAGCTCGGTCAGTTGACGTTTCTGTGTGGAGTTTGCATGTTCTCCCCGTCTTGGCGTGGGTTTCCTCCGGGTGCTCCAGTTTCCCCCACAGTCCAAAGACATGTGGTATAGGTGAATTGGGTAAGGTAAATTGTCCGTAGTGTATGTGTGTGAATGAGTGTGTATGGGTGTTTCCGAGTGATGGGTTGCAGCTGGAAGGGCATCCGCTGCGTAAAACATATGCTGGATAAGTTGGCGGTTCATTCCGCTGTGGCGACCCCAGATTAATAAAGAGACTGAGCCGAAAAGAGAATGAATAAGTTGAAATAACCTACCATTGTTTAGAGTGTTCACACATTTTTCACAGCAGAATGGAGTTTACATGCTACAAATGCAAGGCTGAAATTCTTATTTCTCCTCCAATTCACGTATTTTTAATAGCGACTCAAATTATGAAATGACATGTTTATACAATAAAATGCTTATACAATATGCACAGGGTGGCATGGTGGCTCAGTGGTTAGCACTGTCGCCTCACAGCAAGAAGGTCGCTGGTTTGACTCCCGGATGGGCCAGTTGTCATTTCTGTGTGGAGTTTGCATGTTCTCCCCGTATTTGCTTGAGTTTCACCCACAGTCTAAAAACATGCAGTATAAGTGAATCCCAGTACTTGGTTGCAGCTGAAAAGGCATCCACTGCGTTAAACATATGCTGGAATAGTTGGCGGTTCATTCCGCTGTGGTGACTCCTGATTAATAAGGGACTATGCCGAAGAAAAATGAATGAATAAACGACAATACTCACAAATCCAAATCCAAATCATAGAAACATAAGTCTCCTGACTAGGTGTCTGTTGTCAAGCATTTACAGGTATCTGTGACATTCAGACATCACATGAAATCACACTGTACAAATCTGGAAAGCAAAAACGAGTGAGCAGGGTATCTTTACCCCGGGGGTTAATAGAGGTTCTAGCCCTGATTTTAAATTGGCAGTGTGAAACATGTTTTTCCTGAAGTTAAACGTGGGGTTTAGAATGACAATCTCCTGAAATTAAGCATAGTATGAAGAGCCCTACTAAGAGAATGTGATAACATTTCGTTATATGGTGTCCTTGTTACAGATGTTCAATGTACTTACTATATAAATTAATTATGCATAATTAAATGCAACTAATTTGCATTCTAACGCTAACCACAAATCAAGTCATTCATAAACTATTCCAGCATATGTTTTACGCAGCAGATGCTCTTCCAGCCGCAACCCAGTACTGGGACACTCAATTACACACACAGACTCATACACTATGGCCAATTTATTCATTCATTCATTTTCTTTTCAGTCCCTTTATTCATCAGGGGTCGCCACAGCGGAATGAACCCCCAACTTATCCAGCATATGTTTTACGCAGCGGATGCCCTTCCAGCCGCAACCCAACACTGGAAACACCCATACACTCTTGCATTCACACACATACACTATGGCCAATTTAGATTATGCAATTCACCTATAGCGCATGTCTTTGGACTGTGGGGGAAACCGGAGCACCCGGAGGAAACCCATGTGAACACGGGGAGAACATGCAAACTCCACACAGATATGCTAAATGGCCCAGCTGGGACTCGAACCAGCGACCTTCTTGCTGTCAGGCAACAGTGCTAACCACTGAACCACCGTGGCGCCCCAGTAAGTATATTTAATTAATTACTATTACTAGTTAAATAGTTACACTGTAACAAAGACACCTTAAAATGAAGTGGAACCAAAAATGTTTACATTCTAACATTAGTGTTTTTTTTTTAGATGTTAGTATCAGTCCGTTAGTTTTAAGGATACCTATAAGCTAGTGTGCGGGAAAACAGTGACAAACTTTGCATTTAGAAGATATAGACCTGATATAAACATCTAAAGCTTGCAGTTTGACACTTCCGCCTAGCAATTCTGCAATCAACATTTTTCTTTTTCACTTCTCCTCATACTTCAGTTTCTCATCATATTTTGTCTGTGTCTGACATGTCCAGCTTCCTTCAAGACTCTTCTCATTTGCTTGCGCCTGATCTCAACCAATCTTACTGGCAGAGCTGTAATAAAACAAAACACTATTGGCTGTATTTTTTTTTTAAAGGGCAGGAGCTACTCTATGTCCCACTCTCTTTTCGTCTTTCAGTTGAGATTACGTCAAACATTGAATAAAAATGCACATTTCAAAGCACTTCGCGGGACCTTTAAGGAATATTTCACCCAAAAGTGAGAAATGCGCAACTGACATATATGTATGATGTAGCAGTAGCTTTGGGAATAGTAGGAACCTCGCAGGAACTACTTACCACACAGTTCGTTTAACACAGAAGATGACAACAAACAAGAAAACTAGTTGGCTTGGGAGTACTGTATGATGTTATACAGTATATCATACTTACAATGCTGCGTTCGTGTGTCTACTTGTCTTCATACACTGTATAGGTCAGTAGCGCATATAGTGTATTCGGCCACTGTCGGAAGTCATTGATTGGAGTTTAGTATTTTAAAAAATATTAATATTTCTGTTGCACATCGATCAGCTTCATAAGACACCCTGGTGGCGTATGGTTTAGTTTGACATTGGATTTACTGGATTTATTGGATTTAAACCTAAAACACTGTCTAACCCTTGATGGATTCTTAGTTCAGTCCTCATCCTCAGTCAAAAATTTGGGGGTGATTTTTGATAGCAACCTGTCGTTTGAAGGCCAGATTTCAAGCATCTGTAAAACTGCATTTTTTCATCTTGAAAATGTTGCCAAACTTCGACATATGCTATCAATGTCTGATGCAGAAAAGCTTATTCATGCTTTCATGACCTCTCGGTTAGACTATTGTAATGCGTTACTAGGCGGTTGCCCTATTGGTCTAATTAACGAACTTCAGCTGGTTCAAAATGCAGCTGCTAGAGTGCTTTCTAGAACAAAGAAATATGATCATATTACTCCAGTTCTTTCATCATTGCATTGGCTCCCTATTAAATATCGTATAAATGTAAACATTTTATTGACTACCTACAAAACCCTGAACGGTTTAGCTCCCCAGTATTTGAGGGAGCTCCTGGTGTGTATTATTGCCCCTCACGTCTACTACGCTCAATTAATTCTGGACAATTGATTAATCCCAGAATATCAAAATCAACTGTAGGTGGTAGATCTTTCCCATATCTAGCACCTAAACTCTGGAACAGCCTTCCGAGCACAGTTCGAGAGGCAGACACACTCTGTCAGTTTAAAACTAGATTAAAGAGACATCTCTTTGCATTAGCATACACATAAAACACAAATGCTTTTGAAATCCAATTCCTCTAAAGAACTGTTAGTCTGCATTATTTAGGGCAACCGGAGCCGGGAACACTTCCCAAAAGACATTATAATTTGAACAGCATCTACGTTTATGTTAGTCTTTTTTTATTATTCCCGAGATTTCCATAATCGTAGACCAGGCCGTATTCTGAGCAGCTGCTGTGGTGGTCATGGAGGAGTGGAGAGCATGAGACTGATTCCTTTAAGACCCAGTGACAGACGAGTCTTCGCATTGATCCTGAAGGGCCAGCCTGTACACCGGCCGGTGACCTCTCCAACCTGCAGCTTCTCCACGATGGACATCCAGCTTTCTTCAGCCTCCGGTGCCTAGACTGCAGCTCTGCACAAGACGTTTGGCCATAGGAGAAATGGTCGTGCCCAACTGAGCCTGGTTTCTCTCAAGGTTTTTTTTCCTTCACTTTCGCAAATTGGTGAAGTTTGTTCCTCGCCGCTGTCACCACTGGCTTGCATGGTTCAGGACTTGTGGAGCTGCGCATCGATGGATTTGCTTTTCAGTGTTTGGACTCTTTACAAAATTAACCCACACTGAACTAAACTGAATTTAAACTCTGAAAACTGGACTGACACAGTTTCAATTTACTATAATCTTCTATGTTAAGCTGCTTTGACACAATCTACATTGTAGATGTAAAAATAAAGATAAATTGAATTGAGTTGAATTTAAGAACTTTTTTTAAGCTTCAAAATAAAAACCACTATCTATTACACAGCATGGAAGAGCCAGGGTAAAATGTAAAACTACTCTGACTGTGTTTGTCTGACAGAAAAAAGAATATCGAGAATATCAAGGATGGTTTGAAGGTGAGTAAATTATAGGGTAATTTTTATTTTGGCTGAACTATTTCTTTAACCTGTTAAACCCCAGCTTGCTGTCAACTAAAAATCAAGTTCAGTAGTGTCATTAAAAACATGTATATATCATAAGATTCATACAAGTCTTCTAAGGCCTTTTTTCAACAGGGTTTTCTAAGATCCATTGAAAAGCTGTCCAGTTTTGTAGCTCAGAGTACATCTTAATGCTCTTCAAACTCTAAGAGAGACAAAGGTGATGTTTAATTAATGTTTCTTACAAATATTGCATGAGCGCAGTATTCCCACATCCACTGCAACAACCAAGAGCACGCAATATCCACTAGCAGCGCTGCATGTTTGATCAAATGTCATTTTAATTTAATAAAGATATTTCTCGTCCCTGTTGTTATATCAAAGCAGATAGGCACGCCGTGAGATAACACTGCGCAAATCCAAATCTGAGTCCCCCTTGCTTGTGTTTGATCAAATCATACCAAGATGGATCTCACTGTTTGCTGATGTGCTTCCGAAAAGCGTGGACTATTCTAATAATTACAGTGGTTTCTTTGGTCTCTCTTTTTTTTTTTTACATTGCTCTGTTTACTGCATTACATTTGGGGATAACTCTTCTAGTGATTGTATTTACTTGTCAAAAATGTTATTGAGCAGATGTCAGATTTTAAACTTGGTATAAATAATTAGTTAAAGCCTCATTGTATTATTAAAAGTTTAGTTTAGTTCAACTTAAAATTAAAATGATCTGTAACAATTTATTTTATGGTACAATTCACACTATTAACTCCATAACTGCTTATTAATAATAAGGTAGTATTTGGGTTTAGGTATTGAGTAGAATTAGTGCTGTAGAATAAGATCATACTTTATTATAACCACAAAAAGCTAATATCTTAACAATAGGCAAGCAATAAGCCAGTTAATAGTGTGAATTGTGACTTAAACTATAGTTTTACCAAATTACCTCATCATTTATTCTTTTAAACCTTTATGAGCTTCTTTTTTTTCTGTTCAACACCAAAATAAGATATTTTGGAAATAAATATTATTTTCATATCCCTTAGTACATTCAGCAAATATTCATTGCTGGGACAAAATTACTTCCATTGTAGGGGAAAAAAAATACTATAGTAGTCAATGGGTACCAGCAACCAGCATTTTTCAAAATATCTTATTTTGTGTTTAACAGAAGAAAGAAAGTCAAATTGGTTGGATTTGAACAAGTGAAGGATGAGAAATTGATGACAGAATTTTCATTTGTGGGTGAACTATCCCTTTAAGTGTAGCTGTATCATTCTGATGCATAGATAATGAAAGCCTGGGTCATTTTTCTTTTTCTTAATTGTTTGCATTTTTCTTGGGCATGAAAAAGAAAGTTACAGAAATGTCCAATCCAGTTTACTCCATTCAATTCCTCTTTATTTCTTTAGCGCTTTTACAATGTAGATTGTGTCAAAGCAGCTCAACATAGAAGTTCAAGTAAAGTAAAACTGCGTCAGTCCAGTTTTCAGAGTTGAAGTTTAGTTTAGTTCAGTGAAAGTGCTGAAAGTCCGAAGAGCAAATGCATCAATGCGCAGCTCCACAAGTCCCAAACCAAGCAAGCCAGTGTCGACAGTGGCGAGGAACAAATTTCACCAATTGACGAAAGAACCTCGAGAGAAACCAGGCTCAGCATTTCTCCTCTGGCCAAACTTCTTGTGCAGAGCTACATGCGCTCTGCAGTATGTAAAACCAATTAAATTAATGCAAAAAGGAAGTAAACTGTATTTTAATGGTAAATGCATGGACAATTATTTAATTTAATGCTTTTTCATATATTTTAACATTGTATAGGCCTATCTTCCTGAACACATCTTTTGAAATAAAGGCATACTATGCTCAGTTTCTCATATACGTAGGCTTTATGAAAGCTGGCAAAGAATCCAGGGCACAGTGATACACAGCAAGGGCACAGTGGGTCACAATATTGCATGCAGATGTATTTTGTGTTTTATGTGCATGAACCATTGTGGCATGTATTTGCATTTTTTTACTCGATAAAGTTGGGAACAGTGATTTTCTGTGCTAATCCTGACCTCATGGGGTACTTTGGTGACTGATTTGTGCTTCAGGGGAGTTGGAGATTCCACAGGGTTATAGATATGTAAATAAAATGGCACTGCTGTACTTTAATGAAAATAATGTGCACCATCAGTTTGGGGCAAGGTGATGGACACATGGTTAATCATATCAACATGCTAATGGACACGTTAATTGCTTATTTGAAATAAAATGTCAAATAAAATAAAGACATATTAGATGTTGCTAGATATATTATATATCTATTATTATTATATTTATATCTTTAGGATTACTCTAGAATAGAAGGATTGACAGGATATGCCAGCAGCCTGTCTTGGATTCCGTCTGGCAGCCATCTTGAATTCAGATATACACTCAACAAAAAAATAAACCAACACTTTCAATTTTGCTCCCATTCTTCGTGAGCTGAAATCAAGTTTTTTAACTTTTGCTATGTACACAAAATGCCTATTTCTCTCAAATATTGTTCATACATTTGTCTAAATCTGTGTTAAGGAGCACTTCTATGGAGCCAGATCAGTGTCAATAATAATACATTTGCATTCATAAAATTCATAAATGCAAAACACAATTCTAGTGGATTTATGAATTGTGTTTTGAATTTATGAATTGTGTTGTGAATTTATGAATTGGAGTTGTGGATTTATGAATTGTGTTTTGAATTTACGAATTGTGTTGTGCATTTATGAATTTTATGAATGCAAATGTATTATTATTGACACTGATCTGGCTCCATACACTTCTCCTTTGCCGAGATAATCTCACAAGTGTGGCACAAAAAGATGCTGATTAAACAGCATTATTACTGCACAGGTGCCCCTTATGTTTGCCGGCGGGTGTGTTTTTTTCCAAGTAGGATGCGATCCTGGATTAACATCTATGTTGATCCTGGAATGTAATTTTTGTTTGAAAATGTAATCCATACCTAATCCCTACCACTAAACCCAACCCTAACAGTACATTATTCCCAAAATCAGGGGGGAATAATAGTTGTATAACAGATTTAACATAAACTGTAAACTTATCCCTTAAATCTGATTAATGTTGTCCCAGGATCAACATAGATGTTGATCCAGGAACATGTCCTACTTGGTGAAATCACAAGAACCTATGCTTGGCACAATAAAAGGCCAGTCTAAATGTGCAGTTTTATTACACAGCACAATGCCACTGATGTCACAAGTTTTGAGGGAACGTGCAGTTTGGAAGCTGACTGCAGGAATGTCCACCAGAACTATTGCCCATAAATTGAATGTCTATTTCTCTACCATACAGTAAGTTGTCATTCAAAGACGTTTCAGAGAATTTGGCAGTACATCCATCCGACCTCACACGTGTAACCACAGCAGCCCAAGGGCCTCCAAACCAGAATCATAACCTGAAAGCAGCCAACCGGACAGCTGCTGCAACAATCAATTTGCATAACCAAAGAATTTCTTCACAACTGTCAGAAACCATTTCAGTGAAGCTCATCTGCATGCGCATCGTCCTCATCAGGGTCTCGACCTGACTACAGTTCGTTGTCATAATCGACTTGAGTGGGCAAATGCTTACATTCCTTGGCACCTAGCGCTTTGGAGAGGCGTTCTCTTCATGGATGAATCCCGCTTTTCACTGTAGGGCAGATGGCAGACATCATGTATGGCGTTGTGTGGGTGAGCAGTTTGCTAATGTCAGTGTTTTGAATCAAGTGGCCCATGATGGCACTGGGGTTATGGTATGGACAAGCGTATGTTATGGACAATGAACACAGCTGCATGTTATTGATGGCATTTTGGATGCACATAGATCCTGAGGCTCATTGTTGTGCCATTCATCCATGAACGATGATAATAATGCACAGCATGATGATAGTGACGGACCCATGTTGCAAGGAACTGCACACAACTCCTGGAAGCTGAAAACATCCCAGTTCTTGCATGGCCAGCATACTCACCCATTGAGCATGTTTGGGATGCTCTGAATCGGTGTAAACAAGAGCGTGTTCCAGATCCTGCCATTATCCAGCAACTTTGCATGGCCATTTAAGAAGAGTTGACTAACATACCATAGGCCACAATCAACAACCTGAAGGAATGTGAAGGAGATGTGTTGCAGTGTGTGAGGCAAATGGTGGCCGCACCAGATAACACACCATTTTAGCAAATGGTTAGCCTCCAGCTCACCCTCGCTCCAGCTCCATCAAATCCTCTTCACTTCCTTTGCAAGTGATGTCACTGAGGGTTATTTTATGTAAGTACTATATGTGTAGGCGCTGACAAAACACAACCAGGTTACTGTAAGGGATAAGTTTAGGCTTGTGCTATTTGTGTAGACTTTAATAAAACACAATAAGTTGGACTTTGTATGCTAGCGAGGGTGTTTCCAGATCAGCCTATGTCAGAGATGGGCAAACTCGGTCCTGGAGGGCCGGTGTCCTGCAAAATTTAGCTCCAACCCTAATCAAACACACCTGCCTATAGATTTCTAGTGATCATGAAGACACTGATTAGCATGTTCAAGTTTTACAGTTTGCTGCGTTGCAAAGTTTAAGCTTGGTGCACTTTGACCTGTGAAATCGCATCACGTTACTGCATGAGACCAACTGAAGATCAAAACATGACCTCTCTGGACAGAAATGTAAAATATGAACCAATCGCTCGCTTTTTTTAATGTCTAATCATCTTGTTTAATCCTGCCCCCTTTCGCAGCGCCGTACAACATAATTTTGCATGCTCAAACTCTAGTGTGACCGTGGCAAAACTCTGCAGGACACTGGCCCTCCAGGACCAAGTTTGCCCATCCCTGGCCTGTGTGGCTCTGCAGTGAGCACCCTCTCCATTTTAGAGTGGCCTTTTATTGTTTTATAATACACACCTGTGCAATAGTCATGCAGTCTAATCAGCAACTAGATATACCACACTTGTGAGGTGAGTAGATTATCTAGGCAAAAAAAGAAGTGCTCACTAACAAGGATTTAGGTAAAAGTGTGAACAGTATTTGAGAGAAATAGCCCTTGTGTACAAAGAAAAAAGGTTTAGATTTTTGAGTTCAGCTCATGAAATATGGGAGCAAAAACAAGTGTTGTGTTTACATTTCTTGTTCAGTAATTAACTTGAAATTACAACGACAACAGTGCACTTAACAGTCTGATATGCAGTTAGAAATCATTGCATTTAGCACCACTATGTAGTGACTACTATGTATCAAACCCAGGCTCATTCTGAAAACGTACCGCTATATACATTTCTGGAGAGCGCCAAATACGTCCCAGCAGCTACATTTTTTTGCTGTTTTTGTGTTCGCAAATCCACCATAGGCCATTGTCAACTGACTGAATGACTGACTGACTGACGGATCGACTGACCCACCCTCCTCCTCTTCTAAACCCAACCGATAGTGTTTTCAAAAGCACCGATTGACCCACCCACCCACTTCCCTAAACCCAACCGACAGTTTTAAAAAGCAATCCAGAAAAAGAAAAGCCCTTGCCTGATTTTCACCACATTTTCAGATTTTACCACATTCTCACCATGTTATTTACTTGTTTATTTTATTTTTTGGCTTCTGTTTTTGTCTTACCCGCTTTCTGGAACCGTTCTTTGCTGGACTCGAACCATCGTCGTGGTCAACTCCTCTCTGCGTCTCAAGTCCGCAGATGTACATGGCGAGCTACTGGACAAACTGGTAACAGCGGGAAAGCCGTCTATACGGAGGTAAGCGGTCAGCTGTTAAGCGCGAAAAGGAATGGTGTCATACCACCCCGTAGCGTTCGGTTTAGCGACGAAATGCAGCCATATGTATATAGGGCTACTTTTTCAGAATGAGCCTGTTGCATGTATCAGAGGGATATCTATTAGGTACAATGTTAATATTGTATTGCAAAATACTTCTGCTATTGGCATTTTTTATTAAAAATTAAAATTATATATATATATATATATATATATATATATATATATATATATATATATATATAATTCATTTTGCATTACAGTTTATTTAACAGGAATGTTATAAATATAGGCATCAGCTTTCACAGAATCTGATCTCTAGTTATGAGAAAAGTAGATCTCTGTAGGCACAGATAAAAATGATGGCAAGAGCTGTAAATTGTCTTTTGAAATTGGCTTGAATAAGCAGAAAACAACTATGCCTGATACTGAGACTGACACAGAAAAAAATTCTTTGAATGATGAATATTTGATGTTGTGTTGACTGAAAAAATGATAAGATAAAATTCCCATGGTTCCAAGCTCAAAAAGTTAGCTGTAAGCTGCACAGACTGACTTGATGAAGACAATAATGTGTGTGTTTCTGTTCATTTATTTAAGTGAAGTATATTAGGAATGATTTAGGGTGGCTTTTAGTTTGCTATTTCTTCTAATTTATATTCATGGCATTATCTTCCTACGCTCTTGCTGTCTAGAGATGATACTGGGGAGATCAGGGCCAGCTGTAACACTTCTAACATTTATTTCTTCATTTAACAGGGTATCACGCAGGGTTATTACAAAAAAATAAACAAAATATTTACAAATATAAAGACTTGGAGATAGACTTATTATAGAGTTACACAAGTAGCATGCCAATCATCAACACTTGACACTGAAAACTGGACTGACACAGTTTCAATTTCAATTTACTAGAACTTCTATGTTAAGCTGCTTTGACACAATCTACATTGTAAAAGCACTATAGAAATAAAGATGAATTGAATTTAATCATGTTGGACTCTGCAAACCTCCAAATCTTCTGACATTTTAAACTTATATCCTTGTATTTGTTCAATGCATTACTGTATATATCATTGAACTATTACATGTTTTTATATAAACTGCAACCTTTTTTTTCCCTAATCTTCAAAAACCTTTGTTTTATCTATCAGTTTAATCCAAAATCACAGACATGCATGACAGAAAAAAATATATACAAATATTATGCTCTGTGTTTCTTGTCTTCTGTTGTAAAAATGTTTCGGATTCCCAGAAGACAAGACAGAGCAACTAAAACCATTCTTTCAGACTAATTTAATTTTCAAAAAATTGCTCAAGTGCAGATTGGTGATGCAGATGAGTGATTAGTTCAATACCACCAATTTCTTTCTGACCCTATACTGAGTAAAATTCAGGCTGGTATCGGCGATACCGATCTGGTACTGATACTTTGTGAAAATACACCTTATGTGTCTAATAAACGTTAAAAAAAGTAGTGTATTTCAAATCATAGCTTCAAAAGGTAAATTTTTTTATTTTAATATTTAATTTAATAGGGGCGACACGGTGACCTCACAGCAAGAAGTTCAAGGGTTCAAGTCCCGGCTGGGTCAGTTGGCATTTCAGTGTGGAGTTTGCATGTTCTCCCCGTGTTGGCGTGGGTTTCCTCCGGGTGCTCCGGTTTCCCCCACAGTCCAACACATGCGGTATAGGTGAATTGAATAAACTAAATTCGCCGTAGTGTATGTATGTGAATGAGTGTGTATGGATGATTCCCAGTACTGGGTTGCGGCTGGAAGGGTGTAAAACATATGCTGGATAAGGTTCATTCCGCTGTGGCGACCCCTGATGAATAAAGGGACTAAGCAGAAGGAAAATGAATGAATGAATTTAATGTAATATTTATTTTAAACTTGGAAGTATATTGAGGTAGTGGCCTTGTTTACAATATAGTCGAGCTAAGAAAACAACAGCAAACCAAAAAGAAAAGTAAAAAAGTTTCTGCCATCCGCATATTATTTAAACAAGATCTCAATAGTTTAGTTACTTTCCACTGTGTTCCAGTTAATAATATCAATTACCTCAAACTACTGAAATATCAAAAGTCTATGTAAAATCTATGTTTTTATTTGAGAATTGATCTTATAGCATAAAGATCTGGTATAGGAGGTCAATATTTCAGTCAATATTTCAGTATCGATCCGCACATCGCTAATGCAGATTTGTCAGATCTCTGTGCTTTCAAGTTTTCATTTCATGTTGTCAAGTAAATCATCTCCTAAAATACCACTCAATGACTTTGTTGGTTGATAATAATTAACCCAAACTAGTAATTTTGTCTCTTTTTTTGGTAATGTTCTAGATTGAATGGTGCAATAGGAGATCCTGGAAAATGCTAACGCTAGCCTGATAGCATTGAAATCCTAAATCCACCCTGCAAATCACCATCCAAAGCTATTCCTCCTGAACTCATGAACGTGCACTAGACAACATCACAATACAGTACGTCACATAAGGTAACACTTTACAATAACAGTAAACGAATAATGACATGTTAATATGTAAACTAAACATTACTTTATTATGGACTAATGATGAGTTAATACATGCGCTAATCATGAACTAACTTTAACTACAACATGAGTCACGAGTTTATGTGTGAATAACGGCTACCTTAATTACTTGTTAGTACATGCTTGTTTGTTAATTAATTCGTTTATGCTTAATTTAACCATCATGTACTCATGACATGTTAATGTATAATTATATTGTGACTTTACTTGGAGGGGCACATCATCATTAACCCATTCTTAAATATTCATGAACTCCTTATGCATGTCCGTCTAGTGCATTTACACTGAATAACCATAGAAAAGTGTTCCGTCAACATCAACAGTTTAAACACAGGAGTTCATGAGTAGTACTAACAAGTAATTAAGGTAGCCGTTATTGTTGTAGTTAAGGTTAGTTCATGATTAGTGCGCAACCTTACTCATTAATTCATAATAAAGTAATGTTTAGTTAACATATTAATACATCATTATTCATGTACTGTTATTGTAAAGGGTTACCGCAATTACAATACCAAACTTAGGTAGGCTGTTGATGTTTGTCTGCCATTCTCTGTCTGAACCGCGTCCATGAATGAAACAATGTCATAATCCTTTCTAGGTGAACAGTGTCCGCAGATGTATGCAGTTACACATTTTAACAGGCAAGTAGAGCAGCCTATCATAATTTTCGGACCGAACATTTTGATTGGACAAACCTTTCTTGATCCTACACCTTCCACAGAATATTAAAATACATATAAATACATTTGGACCACTTAATTTAATGATTACTATCAGGGTGTGAAAACTTTAAACCAGCATAAACCAATCAGTATTTATCTTTATTGATATTAATGAAAATACAGTCATACATTGTTAACTCCCAGTGAATTAACAAATGTTAACAAGCACAACTTTGAATTTTAATAATGCAGTTATGAATGTTTAAATGAACATTAACTATGATTAATAAATGCCGCACATGTATTGTTCATTCTTTTTTCATGTTAGTGATACATGAACTAATGGAATCCTATTGGAAAGTGTGACTGATATGGGATTATAATCCAGCTCTTGCTTTGTAATTTGCATGTCGACAGCACTTCAGTTTACACTACACAAGAAACCCTGGTAACACACTGACTTCTGGTCACTGTCCATGAGTGTGAAGATGGTGGCTGTCAGTTTTTACTCACTGCAACTTCAAAAGATTGTACTGCCTTCACATTTTGGCCTGTTTTCCTGGGCTTTGTTGATGTACATTACCATTCCTTTGAATAAGCAACACAGTGATGTTTGTGCAGTGTAAGATCTCCCTCTTGTGGAAGGTCATTGCCAGTGTAACTGTTCCTCAACATAATGGCAATTATTTAGTGTAAAACATGATGATACCATTTGTATGGTGTTATATGTTGTTTATATGGTGTTAAATGCAAAACAGTAAAATAAAATCAATCATTTTTGTTCTGTAGAGAGCCAACTCTTATCCTTTTTATTAGCATTATTTCTTTTGGGTTGTGCAGTTTATTGATTTCATTCATTTTCTTTTTGGCTTAGTCCCTTTATTAATCAGGGGTCGCCACAGCGGAATGAACCGCCAACTTATCCAGCATATGTTTTACGCAGCGGATGCCCTTCCAGCTGCAACCCATCACTGGGAAACATCCATCACACACATACACTATGGACAATTTAGCTTACCCAATTCACCTATACCACATGTCTTTGGAGGAAACCCACGCGAACACAGGGAGAACTTGCAAACTCCACACAGAAACGCCAACTGACCCAGCCGAGGCTCGAACCAGCGACCTTCTTGCTGTGAAGCGAACGTGCTACCCATTGCGCCACCGTGCAGCCCTGTGCAGTTTAATTCACAGAATTTCTACAAAGTATGTTGTACGCTGTAAACTTGCATACTTTTTTGGTCACATCCATAACGCATGTTTATTTCTCTTAATTAATAAAAACTATGTTTACAGATTGATATTTTTCTGATCCCATAACTCTGGTTAATTGTTTTGAAAAATATAAACAGATCTTTCAATGTAATGTTAACATACAACAATACTTTTTCTGTAAATTTATGTATAAAAATTTTACTACAAATGTCACATCCATAACGCTGGAATTACTATATATATAATTTACACATACTTTATTTAAACATTATAACACCATAGTTATTAAACAGGAATACTCCACATGTCTTAATTCAATTTGTGTTTAATACAATTATGACTTTAATCGGATTAATGTCATCAAAAATCTCTGTTTACATGGCTTAATGATTATCTTAATCATATTAAAATCTGACAATTGGTGTCTATGTAAACGTACTCACTGACTACGTTTATATGGACATCAGTAATCTAATTATTTACTAAATACAGTATATGAGCCAAGTAGTATGTCCGAATTCATATTATTTTCTAAACAGTATGCGAGAAATACCTTGATGACCTACTACTTCCAGCGAGATTCTGTAGTGTGCATCCGATAGACGCTACGCTATCCCATGATGTCATGCGAGAGAATTCATGAACAGGAGTGAAGCGACTCAACCGATGTGGGCAGGTCACGTGATAATGACAAATGGTGAATGTAGTACATCCGAGTTCTATTCATACTACTCACATTCATACTATATAGAACATACTTTTCTAATGATCGTGTAGTAAATTCAAATTTAAATGTAGTACCTACTGAGTAGTAGGTGACTTCGGATGCAGCCTTGGTGTTGCTCTAGCCAATTAGAGATTAACATTGCCAAGACTAAAGGCTGATTTATACTTCTGCGTCGAGTGATTGCCGTGACCCACGGTGTATGCCTTGCACGTAGTTGTGCATTTATACTTCTGCGTGCTGTTTGTGTTGCTCTACAATAACACTTCCGAAACACTAGCTGGCAGTAGGTTCTTATGTTCCTCTGTGTCGAGTTTCTTCACGGGTGTTTTGTTTTTTTCTGAATGCTACCTTAATGTACAAGTAGCTAAAACTCGCTCATTCAGAGGCGGGAACCGGCGGACGTGCAACAACTTTAATCATAAGGTAAACACAAAACAAAAGTTCTGGAGCTCCTTCACGGAACTTGGCACACGGCACTTGTAAACACTTGCTCCATTGGGCCCGTGGCTCTCAGCACCACCCAAACTCGTCACTGCTACCAAGCCAACCAATCACAGAGATTGCGCTATGTGTCGTTGCGACGTGTAGCTAAATTTTTAGAGAGGTGCGTGTCCGCATCGGCGTCAACCATGGCGAGGGGTATGCGACCGCACGAAGGCTGTGCTGAACCATACTAGTGCGCTTGATGCAGAAGTATAAATCAGCCTTTAAGAGTTAATTATGTCTACTAAATGTGGTGTGATATGTGAGCCCATGTTGACTTGAGAGTCAACAAATTGAAATTGCGGAAAATATCTAGTATCAATTATCTTGATTCAATTCTATACTCTCAGTTGAGTTTTGTGGATAATAAAGTATATTTTTAAAAATGCTATCAACAATTTTCTTCTGGGAACGCTTAGTGGTCTTGGTGTTAGTAAGCTTATATTGGAACTGTATATATCCATTGTGGAAAGTGTTTTAACCTTTCATCTGCCTGCCTGGTATGATCATCTAAATTGCAAACTAAAGAATACTTTCCAAAATTGTTTCCATGGCAAATAAAATAATTGGCAGGCCTCAGAACCAACTAACACAACTTGACACAGAAAGGACAGAGAAGAGTTATCCTAGCAGAGGTTCTCATCCTCTTCAAGGTTGACCTTTTGAAGTCAGGCAGATGTTATGAGTTCCCCTAGTGAATAAAAATGTGTTTCAAAGGTCTCTCATTTCAAATGCAATCAAAATACACTCAACAAGAATATAAATTCAGCACTTTTGTTTTTGCCCCCATTTTTCCTAAGCTGAACTCAAAGATCTAAAAGGTTTTCTGTGTATACAAAAGCCCTTTTGTCTCAAATATTGTTCATACATTTGTCTAAATCTGTGTTGGGGAGCACTTCTCCTTTGCTGTGATAATCCATCCACCTCACATGTATGGCAAATGAAGTTCTGAGAAGGGTATAAATGAAGGTCGGAGCCAGCTCCAAGTGGGTGGGATTTGAGCTCCAAGTGGGTGGAACTTGAGCTCCAAGTGGGTGGTACACACCTGGAGTATTCATGTCTTGTACATGACTCGGATTCCAACCTAGTGTGTTTTATGAATGTCTAAACCCAACCTCACAGTAACCTGTTGTGTTTTATTAATGTCTACTACACCTACACCAACCCTAAACCCAGCCTACTTGTAGCGTAATCCCTCCCACTTGGAGGTCTCCGGGCTGCATCAATACCTACTTGGAAGTTGTGCATCTCCTCACCTCTGTTCTGCCTACAGTCTGTGTAAGAGTCATCTTGCTCTGTGGGGAGCTCTATGATCCGCACGCCAGCCTTGAGGTCTGTCAGCACAGATCTGTTTCTGTTTTCCCCTCGGAGGAGTGTTTTCTGTCTCTGCTAGTCACACATTATCCAGATGAAGGCTGACTTTAAGACTGTTTCTGTTCTTGTCATTTTGTTGAACTAATTTTTCAGTTGATTTCTTGCTTTTGGGTTTCCTTTTGAGCCCTGACAGAATCATCAAGTCATCACATGGACTCAGCGAGGGAATCTCGGATCAGCACTGCCATGGAACATCAGGGGGCTATGTTGAGCAAGCACTCCAAGGAGCTTTCAGCAGTGAAGCACATGGCCGCCCAGGTCTCTGATATCACTAACCAGCTGCATGCCTTAAGCTAGTGGTTCTCAATGGGCTATATGCACAGCTAGTGTTTTTCAGCCAATGATAAACTTCTGGTGAAAGGTTTATATGACTGCTTTAAATTTCACATGGTTCCTTTTACAGCATCAATGTTGTAATGTAATTGAAATACAATCAGTTAAATAGACTAACTGTAAGCATTCATTTAGTTGTTCAAGAGTAAAACGAGATGAAAGACCATGTAGACACAAGCGCTGTCAGGAGCAGCAGGCTAGCGTAGAAACTCCATTGAAAATACTGGGGTAAAATAAATGTCCATATTTTAAAGACATGGCGTAAAAAAAAATTATTTAATGCAGTGCTTCTTGTCTGGTCTGATACCCACTTTATATAGTATCAATATCGTATCAATCAGGCAGTGAAGATCACTGATTTTTAAAAAATCAGATCTTAAACGTGGCGATTTTGTAATGGTGTGACAGTTCACCAGAAGCGCTTGGGCTGGCTGACTGAAAATTAAAAATCTGTGTGCATATACCCCATTCCAGTCCCGCTCTGCACATTTTGTATGTCTTACTTTAAACACCTGATTCAGATCATCAGCTTGTTAACAGAGAGATCCATGAACTGATACTTGTGTAATAAGAGAGACATACAAAATGTGCAAGGCGGAGGGTCTCGAGAACCAGAATTGAGAACCATTGCCTTAAGCCAAGACCTGGCGTTCTCACAGTCAACCAGGAGCTCTCCGGAACCTAGAGTGAACAACCCCTCTTGCTAGTGTCATGCACTTAATGCAGTTTTGTGCTTTCTTAACCCAATGTGAGGTTGTGTTTTCTCTCCAGCCTCTTGTCTACACTGATGACCAAGCCAGGGTAGTATATGTTTTATCCCTCCTGGTGGACCAAGCAAGTGACTGAGAAATGGCGATCTGGGAGGTGGAGACAGAGTTGGAGATTTGCAGTCAGTTTGAGGCCTTCAAGGAGGAGATGATTAAGGTATTTGACCACTCTGTTTATGGACATGAGGCATCCCGTCTACTAGCTGCTGTCTCACAGGGCCAGCTTATGGTCTCAGACTATGCAATTGGAACAAAGCCCTTCTTTCTGCTCGTTTCCTGGATGGTCTGAGCATGGAGCTCAAAGACGAGTTGTATGCCCACGATATACCCTTCAGTCTGGATGTCCACGATATGCCATCCGGTTTAAAACTATGTCTATATTGCGATGGAATTGGCCACCGTTCCTCTGCCTGTCCAGTAAAAGCCAACACTCTCCAGTGAAGCGAGGACTCCTGGCGAGCGCTTCCTCCCTGTCCCCAGATGCCCAAAAAAGCACCCTGCTTTCAGTTACACTCCGCTGGGGGGATTCCACAGTCTCCTGCTCTGCGCTGCTGGAATCATAATTCGCATGCAGAGAAGAGCTTTATTGACGAGACTTTCACTGTTAAGCACAGCATTCCGCTCTGTGCCCTGCAGGACACACCCACCATAAACACTTGATGGCATAGTGTTACTTGTAGTATTTACCACCTATTAAATTCAGTTTGTCAACTATATTGCAACTTTGTCTTGTTAACTAATGCATATTCTATATGATTTAGCAGCTTCTACACATTTTTGTCCATGGATTATACTGCATTAAGAAAAGCAGAAGAACAACATTTTGGGTAGTACATTACCCATGCAATCGATACTGTTGTTTACATCTAAGTATATCCAGTAAGTATGACATTTGTCATTCAGGTAACTGACCAAATCTTGATGTAAGAGCAAACCCTCTATTGTTAAACTTGGACCTTGAAGTGGAAGTAAAGAAGCCTGCCTGGTCCATTGAGTCTCTCAAAAGCATTTTCTTTTACAGACTTTAGTGACCATGTAGGCTACTTTGTGATGCCACCAGGATGCACTGTGGGACCATTCATGTAGATGCAAAGTTTACACAGGCTATAAAGTACCTAGATAAACAATGATGCAGTACAGTACAGCTAATTTCAACCACTGTGAATATACATTGCAATACATTCAAAGATTTTTTTTCTCCCTGCAATAAAAATTGGTATTATTGTTTAATAACACTTCCGAATAGCTTTCAAAATATAAAGCAGTAAAGTAGTCATTTGTGTTACTTAAAGTAAGCTTTAACTGTAATTTAAGCTAATAAATAAACAAACAAATTAACAGACACAAAATCACTGTGTTTCTAATGTTCTTTTAAGAAAGAATATTTATATTTTTGTTTAACAAACTACACTAACAACAATTATAACTAATATAATCTGAAATATTGTATATTATCTTTTGTTTATTTATTTTTTTGTTACAATAGTTACTCAGTGATACAAAAATCACCCTATCTCTAACCCTGACCTCAAGGTGTAAACATAATTATTTGACATTTTTGATTGCTACAGATATTGACTGTTATTAATCTAGATTTTGTAGAAACAGAACTGTTTGTTTAAAAGATGACTGTTAGTTTTACCTTCTCGAGAAAACATTGTGTTGTGCTGTTTTCACTTTTTCAGTCTGTTGTTCAGTATGTTTAATGACAATTGAATTGGTAAATAAATGTGTATTTTTATTGATTATTATAAGTTATTTATCTATTTTAGTAGATATATTTTAATAGAAGTTTTATTTTGTTGTGTGTTTATTTTATTATGATTATAAATTGTTATGAAATTATTAATGCTCTATAATGATAATAATAATAATATTAATAATACGGGCGTCGCGGTGGCGCAGTGGGTAGCGCTGTCGCCTCACAGCAAGAAGGACACTGGTTCGAGCCTCGGCTGGGTCAGTTGGCATTTCTGTGTGGAGTTTGCATGTTCTCCCTGTGTTGGTGTGGGTTTCCTCTGGGTGCTCTGGTTTCCCCCACAAGTCCAAAGACATGCGCTGTAGGTGAATTGGGTAAGCTAAATTGTCCGTAGTGTATGTGTGAATGGGAGTGTATGGGTGTTTCCCAGTGATGGGTTGCAGCTGGAAGGGCATCTGCTGCGTAAAACATATGCTGGATAAGTTGGCGGTTCATTCCGCTGTGGCGACCCCAGATTAATAAAGGGACTAAGCCGAAAATAAAATAAATGAATGCATGAATGATATTAATAATACATGTAATAAATGAATTAATTCATATTTCTTGAAGGGAAATTTTTTTAAAAAGTGATTATGAATCACAATAAAATAGTAAGATAATTTTTAATATCTGTCCAGCAATGCATTAACACTCTCATCAGCTATCTTATCTCCAGTCCAGTAGCTGAATGTTGAATATGATTTTTTTTTCAGACAATAAATTTGAACAAAATTGATTGCCTGATAAAATAACCCATATAATATACAAAAGAAAAATTATAATTGTTTATTTTTTCATATATTTAGGAATAAAAATATAAAAGGCCAACATGTTATATTAATAATACAAAACATTGTCTGAACAAGTTAGACCAAATCAATTGAGGCAACTCAACTCCAAATACAGTACACACTAAAGCAGAGATTGGTAGTGAAAATGAAAAGGCCTTCTAAGAAATAGCTATTTCATTCCCCAGCAGGAAGAGAAGGCTTTAATCCAATTCAAGGTTTGCTAATCCATAATCTCTCTTGTTCTGCCGTCATTTCTCCCATTCCCTCTGTAAACCCTGACCCACGATGCACAAGTCTGGATGTGAAACAGACCGAACTGCACCTCGGATTTCGGTTTGCTCACTCCACGGCTTGTCTTCTCTGACTGGTCCTTCTTCCAACCTGTCGGACAAAACAAAATAAGCACATTAGTGAACTGAAGGATTAGAGAAGTGGGCTAGCGCTGGTTAGCACTGACAAGTCGTTGAGAGCTTAGCTCACAGGGATTAGCATTCGTATTACAACGTATGTGAGGGAGGAAAGAGTGTCTATAGAGCACTCAAACAATTATACACATTTCATGTTTCCTCAGCTTTAATGACAACTAACTACTATCTCTTTAACTAGTGACAAGTTCCAATTGTGTCACACCAGTAACTTATAATTGTTATTTTAATGCATTCTTACTTTTTACTTTAGCAGTACTACAATAAAAAAGAAAATATAAGCTATAAAGTCACTGCACAGCACAGAAGTAGTGTTCCTGCACAACCGGACAGGCTGGAATGCATTTCTAGGACTGCAGATCTAGGACCCTCTGCATTTTTAGGTCCCTGTTGTTCCTGATTCGTCCAGTAGGGTAGTTAGTTTTAGGGCTAGGGTCATAATAAGAGGTCCTAGAAATGCGGTCCTGAAACTGCAGCCTTTCTGGTTGTGCAGAAACACGAGCAATATTTTTTTGGACTACAGTAGCACACATTTCTCATATTTGGTGAAATAATTAAAACAGTAACCGAACATATAACTGTTCATTTGCTGATTGTTGTCATTAACATGTGTAATTGTTGTTCATTTAGGTAGCATTAACTACCAATACAGTGCTATAATTGAACGTATTTCAAATAATGTTTTTTGCTAAAATTACCAGTCACTTTCATTCATTCATTAATTTTCCTTCGGCTTAGTCCCTTATTTATCAGGGGTCGCCACAGCGGAATGAGCTGCTAACTATTATAGCATATGTTTTACACAGTGGATCCAGTCAATTTAAAAAAACTCATTAATTATTTTGTATAATACATAAAGATGCAGTTTTGAGTTGCAAGTATTCTCAAGCATGTGTGTATTTTGTCATTTAAATGGCTTAATAATGATCATATTATTTCATATATGATGGGTGATGGGCACCGCCATGTTAATCTATGCTGCAGAAGACATCAGAGATGTTGGATTTACAACATGATAATTCATAATTTTTTCATAGTATACATGAAAGTAAGTGGCTGTTTAACTGGAAGTGGAATTTATTAAATGTTCCAGTGACATAAACAGTATATATCTTACATGAATGAATCGCATTGCCCAAATTTATTTAAAATAATTATCATTGCTATTGTTTGAAAAGAAAAATTGTGATTTATGCTCCAACACGGAAAATCGAAACTGAATTTAGCAGTTGATGACGTGCATTCTAAACATTCTAATCACACTGGTGTGATCGTCTGATTCAGGGACCAGCCAAGGCTGAACACACTGGTGTGATTGTAAAAGTGAAAGAATTAGCTAGGCAATTTATTGGACAACAGTGATTTGTTCTGTAGCAATATATATATATATATATATATCAAGATAGATACAGATATACATATGGCGATGACTATAACAGATTAGTAATAAATATTAATACTCACCCATGGGTGCAAATTGTTGGTTCACTCCCACATGTCTCTGCCACAGAGATGACTGGCACCCTGGGTGACACGCTTAGACTGGGCCTTCTGTCTGACTGGCTGCGCCGGATGAATGGCTGGGGCCCTCGTGCAGACACTGGCAGACGACCCCTCTCACCCCAAGGGCGAGGCAAAACACTGCTACCGGTGGAGGTCCATGCTTGAGGGGGTTTAGGTGTAGGAACAGACTGAGCCTCAAATAAGGAAGATGAGGCTGGGCAAAACACTGATCGTGCATTACTAAAAACTCTTGAAGAATCCTCAGTACTGTTTTCTCTTGACCATCGCTGCACTTTCGGAGAAGCAGGGGGCGATGGTGCCTTAAAGGGGTAGGTGACCCCTGTCATCGTGATGGGCGTGTGGTCTTGTTGCATCACAGGAGTACTTGGCAGTGTTCGTTGTCCAGCAGAAGGTGTAGTGGGGAGTTTACGATTTATAGGAGGACTAGATGAAGTTGAAGAAGAGGGTTGGCTTTTCAATACTGGGGGACTAGGGAGTCTCCGATGTAACAGAGGTGTGGATGGTAACACATATGTCCTGGATACAGGTGAAGTGACAGGGTTTTGACTTCTGCAGGCACTATTTGGCATTGTTTCATTGGTACTGTTCTCCTTTTGTTCTCCTACATCACCTCGGCAGGAGGAAGAAAGCTGCCTGTTGTCTTGCTCAGATGTATTTTTCTCCATTGGTGAGTCAGAAGAATGTCTTAAATGTATTATTTTTCTTGCTTGTTTGTAAAGGGAGGCTGCCTCTTCATTTTCTGTGTCCGTTTCATGGTTGGAATCATGGTGAGCACCCTTCACAACTTCCCTTGTATCATTCTGTGTGGAACAAACTTGTGACATGCTAACAGGGCCCTTACATAAATTCCCTCTACTGGGGAGTACTGTGACAGATGGCAGAGAGGCTCGTAACTTCTGGGACATTGCGGTCCTTTTTGTAAGGGTGGATCGGCCCCTGCTTATGTTTTCACTTTTTTCCTTTGTCAATACATTTTCAAAGGAATTGTCCATGAGTACCTCCAGTGGAGGGGGTGGCAGATTGTCAATGTCAAGATCATCTGTCCTTTCTGAGCATTGTGACTCCCCTCTACCACAAAGTATACTATTATCAATGAATGCTAATGTGCCAGAGGGACCTAAACCTGGAATAATTGGAACACCACACTTTCTTACACCCTTAAGTGGTCCAAGAATTTTCACACTTTCTGGGATCTGTTTGCTTTCCTCTAATCCCTGACTAAAGGTGTCAATCAGTTTTTGCACAGAATTCCTCTCCCTGTACAATCCCGAAGATTGGCGGGGTGATGGTGGAGGGCTTGGCACAGGTATTATCTTAACAGACCCTTTAACAAGTGGAGCTTTCTTGTCTTTTTCCTTTCCCTTATCCACTTTCTCTGTATCATTTTGCGTAGTTGCTTGCTCTACTTTTGCATTGCATGCCTTTCTTTGATTACTTGGAGAGAAAATGTTTCTATTCAAAGATCGCTGCCTGTCAGCAGTAAAAGATGAAGTGGTTTGTGTTTGGCATTGTTGAGTTTTCTTGGAGAAACCTTGCTTTATATTTCCTTCGCCCTTAATCTTTGTCATCTTTTCCAGCTTTTGGTTGAGTTCCTTTTGAGTTCTCTCAAGTTCAATGAGTGTAGGATCTTCTGCTTTATTACGAAGAGAGTCTGCTGATCTCGATCTTTTAGTAACTGCTGTCTTTTTCTTGGATGTTCTAGAGGCAGCTGTTTGGGGTCTTTTAGAACTTTTGTCACCATCCTCAGCCCACTGTTGGCTACTGCTCTTTGGGCTGTCTGTCTGTTTTGCCTTTTCTCCAGAGCCTTGGGTTGGCAAAAAACGAATTCGGCCACTAATGGCATCTTTCAGCTTTAATGTCATTTCAACATTTTGTGGATTTTCTATTCTCTTTGCTGGCAAGCGACGCGGTTGTCTAAGCTCTGAAGTAGAAGCTTCTGATTGCTTACTTCTTTTTTCATTGCATTTTTCTTTTTCATTTCCATTCTTGACATTACCTTCATCCAAGGAGGCAGAGCCCAGCAGGGATTCTGTGTCCTTCTTTTCTTTTGCTGTAATAGTGCTAGTTGAGTCTATAGAGTTTAGGGAGCTGCTACTGCTCATCGATTTGAGTAGTCTGCCTCTGTATGAGCCTCTGTGAATTGGTGTAAAACCACTAGGACTACCTGTTGTAGCACAAATGGTCCCAGATGACTCAGAGCTTTCTCTGCGTTGGCGTTGTCTGTCCGAACCTGCCAATGACTCACTTTCTGCCCCAAGTCCACTGTCTTCACTAAACAGTGCAGAGTCTTCTGGGCTAGGTTTTTTCTGTGAGGCTGCTTCAATCCGAGAGAGCAACCACATTAATCTAGACTCTGATGCACGTTTTGCTCTAAGCTTCTCATCTAGAATTTCAGCAATGGAAGAAAAATAATCTACCGCCTCCTCAAGTGCGGTATCTCCAATTCCACACACTGATTGACCCACTTGACGCATCCTCTGAACGGTGTACTGAAGGAGCTGTTGTAGCAAGTCTGGTGGGGGATCACTGCAGGTAAAAGCAGTCACATTTTTTGAACTGGATGATGACTTCTTTTTCTCACAAGGCCAAGCCAGATGCTCACCCTTTTCTTTAAACATAGCCTCTCCCTCTTCTACTATTTCCTGCAGCCCTTTGTTTATTTCCTCATAGCGCAAGACCATGAACGCCACCATGGGTTGCAAGGAAATTTGGGTTTGAGCTGCATGATCGAGTAATCCCAAAAGATCTTCATATTTAGTGATGCTAGGGTTAAGATATCCATATGCTCCTTGATGTGCCTTCACAAGTTCCTCGGGAAAGTCTACTTTTTCTTGAACACGCTTTATTTCTTTTTCTTTTTTCTTGTTTACTCTTACACCTTTAGTGCTTTTCTTTGACTTCTTTGCTCCTTTTTTCTCACAATCCTCTTGTTTTTCTTCTTGTCTTTCCTTAGCTTGAGATATTATATTGATGTTAATTTCCTGTGTACTCAGTTTGGCAGAAGCAGCCCCATCAGCTTCACGCTCAGATGTAGAGGATTTCCTCTCAAATGGTCGAGCTGTTGAGTTGCCTCTCTCTGTGTTAAATCCACTGCTTCCATCAAGAGACTGTGATTCTCCTGGAGTCCCTGGAAGTAGTGTTCTCCCCCGTGAGGGAGAGCAACCCATTTCGGATAGATTGCAGTTCACTGATATTTTGCAAAAATAGAGTCCAACAAACACATGGAGGCAGACCACTCCATCTGACTCCAGGATGTTTTAGAATCACCAGTTGCACGTTGCATTTTCAGAGGACTCTAATTACCAGACATGCAGTTACTGTATATTTAACTGTCTCTTTTATCCTAGAAAACCACGGTAGTTACACATTAAGGAAAAGCTAATTTAAGTGCCAAAGGAGTCCTTTTGCTTTCAATTAGAATGAAAAAGACCAAAAATATATATTCCGCTGCTGATAAAAAGTCGTTATAGTCCTTTTGAAGCAGGTATTGTCAAGCACTCGGTGCCTTCAGGAGGACGAGCAGCTGAAGAGATTAGTGAGGATTTGAGAGTAGTCCTAAGCATGCACATATGTCACCTAGCAAATAAAACACACTGCCACAACACTTTAAGCTCATTAGGGTAATCACGGTTGTTTTCAGGTAGCTTTTTATAGCTCAGACCCAGTGTCCCTCTTTGGCTTTCTCAACATTTTTTTCAAGAAAAGTTGGTCCAAAAACATGGTAATTTGACTCCTTAAGTATATACATTTTGAATATTCCCTTTGGCCTTTTGACAAGCAAAATAATATCTATATTAATGATATGTTTATTGAAGCAAATATATATGCTTCAAATATATTCTATTGTGGATATATTGTTGTTTTTAACTGAGACATTACACTGTTCAGATCTCAATAATTGCAGTGATAGTAATAACCTTTGCACAGTTCTGATGCTCTGGTTCTTATAGTGTTGCATTAGCATAGTGACACAAGAACCCGTATTCAGCCATAGATGCTGATTGGCTCTCTGACGGCAATGCTAGACGGGAGTGCTGGCAAATAAACTTGTTTAAGCAGACAAGGGAGAAATAATTGAATGAAAATTTCCGATATACCAGACCATTTTTTTTCCAACATGTTAATGGAACTTTAGTGGGAATTTTTTTTTTTTTTCCATGGTTACATTTCCTTTTTCACCTCATTTATGATATTTAAAATGACCTCCACCCCATCCCCCAACTAAAATGTTTAACAGTATTATTTTGACATACTGAATGATGTGCCACAATGTACAACAACTATAGATGTAAACCCTTCATGTTCTTGTCTGATTGACAAGTTTCGTGCACTGCAGGACTGTATTAATGTAAGCTCTGTATCTCCCTATGACCTCTTCAAACAATGTGTGGTGTCAGGAAAGGAAATTGTCTTTTACTGAATAGTTTAACTCTAGGTGACACGGTGGCTCAGTGGTTTGCACTGTCGCCTGACAGCAAGAAGGTCGCTGGGTCAGTTGGCATTTCTGTGTGGAGTTTGCATGTTCTCCCTGTGGGTTTCCTCCAGCTGCTCCGGTTTCCCCCACAGTCCAAAGACATGCGGGATAGGTGAATTGAATAAACTAAATTGGCTGTAGTGTATGTGTGTGAATGATAGTGTATGGGTGTTTCCCAGTACTGGGTTGCAGCTGGAAGGGCATCCGCTGTGTAAAACATATGCTGGATAAGTTGGCAGTTCATTCCACTGTGGCGACCCCTGATGAATAAAGAGACTAAGCCGAAGGAAAATTAATGAATGAATGAGTTCAACATTATATTACAAGTTGCTTATATGTTTGTCCTATGGGTCAAAACTGACTCCACTTTCAAATATAATTTCAATCCTCATCAATCCTTTATCACAAATTCTTTGAACGTCTAGTTTTTCCCTCATCAGTGTGCAGTACTTCCTCAATGTTTAATCAGTTGTCTCGTTTTTGACTAAAGTAAAGGTTTATGTTGTTTAATGCTTAAGATACCCACGTAAGGGAATGATATTATTCATTCATTTTCTTTTCGGCTTAGTCCCTTTACTAATCAGGGGTCGCCACAGCGGAATGAACCGCCAACTTATCCAGCATATTTTGCACAGCGGATGCCCTTCCAGCCGCAACCCAATACTGGGAAACACCCATACACTCTTGCATTCACACACTACGGCCAATTTAGCTTATTCAATTCACCTATACCACATGTCTTTGGACTGTGGGGGAAACCAGAGCACCCGGAGATTTTTAATCTCTTGCATAATGCTAAACAAAAAAAAATATTATGAAACATTTATGGATATAAAATCTACATAAAAATAGAATAAGGTTTATTATAAAGCAGACATTAGAATTTGTATAAAAAAAAAAAAAATTACTTTTGAATTCACAGAAAAATTCTGTAAAACAATATTTGAGATCAATAAATTAACATCTTGCCAAAATTGGGATGACCACATTGCACAACCAAAATATTTAACATTAAACATTATTCTGACAAAAGGAGCAATTCGTGTCAAAATCTGATCCAAATCTTTTCTTTAGGAAGTTTTTGACAGGGTAAATAGTATGTAATAATTTAAAAGATATGTCCTTTCCTTTATTAGTAAGGATAAACGTTTGCTGTATGGACTATATATTTTCCCAGTTTAAATGATCAAAAAGACTGTTCCAATGTGAGCTAGCAGGAGGGTAGAGACAGCATTTTCGAGGAATAGAGCTCTTATTTTATGTTTTTTATTTTATTTGTGGATATAGCTTTTTTTTAAATATTATTATTGTGCAAGAAAGAACGTTTACAAAGATTCAATATGAACAAAGAGACAAAAAGGGTTACATAAATAAAATTCCAGCAAATTAAACAAGTTTAAATGATTTACACCAAGAAAAAGTTTTACATGCAATATAATTGTTAGAGACTTTTAAGGAATTCACATATAAATCAAAGTCCTTTCTGAAAATAAAAGAAAGTAAGGGTGTTTCTTTGAAAATTTACATTTATGGATGTAAAATTTAGCCAAAAAAAGCAATACATTAATAATAAATTTACAATGAGAAGGATCTACATTCCGAGAGTAACCAAAGAATACAATTTTTGGGGAAATACAAAGAGTTTGGAAATAAGAATTTTTTAATGAAATTGGAAAAGTCAACCCAAAACACTTTACAGTAAATACATTCCCAAAATAAATGATTTAGTGTTTCGTCATATTGAGTACAAAATCAGCATTTAGGGGAAATTAATTGTTATTAAATGTAGCTAGTTTGGTATTTATTGGGTAGCAATTATGAATGATTTTGATTGAGACTTCAACTGCTTTATTAGATAAAAATAATTTGTCCCAAAGAAGCCAAAACTGTTCCCAATCTATGTCACCAAATATATTATTCCAAAAACCTATGCAATCAGGTAAAGAGAGTGGATATAGCTATGAGGTATTTTCCCATGCGCCGAGTGACGTCGGTAATACGTCACGATGTCGGAAGTGAATCCGAACGAATCGAAGGCGCTGAAACCTGAAGAAGATCAAATGAAAACATGACCACGAAGCTGGCGACCGAGCAAGAGAAACTACGGTTTTATATTTCATAAAGAAAACAGGTATTTTGTCGTCGCTGTCGGTATGTCGCGTGATGTCCGTGTTTGCTTTATATCTGATGCAGTTGATGGTGAATTGTTGCATGGGCCATCAACAAGCTGCTCTAGCAATATAAGGATAACGATAGTTTATAGTGCAGTCCGATCTTTGTGATAGTAACATTCGAAACTAGCTAAAATTCTGCCTTTAATCTGGCTTCCATGCTGATCCAGTGCATTTGAGCATCTGTGTGTTATGTAATAATAAGGTATGCCATTGCAATTCCTAAAAGATGATTTGAATGTATGAAGGTCAGTCAAAATAAAACGACTAACTACTAAAAAAGTACTAGCTTACGTCGTACAGTGAGTGGACAATGTAAAGAAAATGCAGATTTGGTGCTGATAACAAGTGCAAGGATTTACCATGGTATGAACAAATAGGGTGTCTAAAGAATCTAATAATTTAGTTTGCTTAGTGACTGACGAAACTAACTAATGATATATTGTCCAAACTGTTTCTTGTTGTTTATGTAATGTATTTAATGTATCAGCCTTGGGCAAATTGTCAGATACCTGGCTATGATAAACAAATCCATTTAAATGGTCTCTTCCCACAATTTTTATTTTTTATTTTTTGCATTTGAAATAGAAATATGCTTATAATAAATAATTAAATATATCATGAAAATTAACAGGGGTGGCGCAGTGGGTAGTGCTGTCGCCTCACAGCAAGAAGGTCGCTGGTTCGAGCCTCGTCTGGGTCAGTTGGCATTTCTGTATGGAGTTTGCATGTTCTCCTCATGTTGGCGTGGGTTTCCTCCAGGTGATCTGTTTTCCCCCACAAGTCCAAAGACATGTGCTGTAAGTGAATTGAGCAAGCTAAATTGTCCATAATGTGTATGTGTGTGAATGGGAGTGTATGGGTGTTTCCCAGTGATGGGTTGCAGCTGGAAGGGCGTCCGCTGTGTAGAACATATGCTGGATAAGTTGGCGGTTCATTCCACTGTGGCGACCCCAGATTAATAAAGGGACTAAGCCGAAAAGAAAATGAACATGCACAATATTGATATCGCGGATTTTTCTAATACAGTGAATAATTGTTTATTAAATTATTATTTAAACTTAGAATGCCTTTTAAGAATATTCAGATTGTTGTATTGGCAGGAGTTGTTGTTCACAGCTCAAAATGTTTGAGGAATTACAGTAGTGGTGTAATGGTTCACAAATCTCTCGGTTCGGATCACATAATGGTTTTTTAGTCACGGAACGGACCATTTTTCAGATCAGCCAAAAAGGGGAGGAGACATGTAATTTGCATTCCATTTATTACAAAAACAGTACTGCAAGAAACTTTTGGTTTTAACAAACAGAACTTAGAACCTTTTATTTTTATTAAAAATAAAATGAAGAAATAATCAGCTGAATAAAAATAAATTGTAAAATATTCAGTACTGTGAAAATTTTACTGTTACTACTACTGTTGCTAACGCTAAATGTATAAATCTAACATTATAATGTGTATATATTTATTTTTAATCTCATTTTCAATAAATAATTCAGTTATTCTGCCCTACAAAGGCAAAAGACCTTAACTCAGTAGAGTGTTGAATTGAGAAAAATGACTTCAAAATTTTTTTTGTTGCCCAGACAAATTAGTAATAGATAGGCCATTGGAAAAATGGCAATTACATGTTTTAGTAATGACATGTATCTACATAAAAATAATCTTGAGCTCAAACTTGACCTTTGACCCCTATTTTGAAGTTATTGTCCTCTGTCTTTGTATGGTATGCAAAAAGTGAGTGCCAAGGCAAAAAGCAGTAAATTCCACATGATTAATATCGCTGCTCAACATTTACAAAAAAACTGCAACACCTGTAGTGTCTAGTTATCACGCTATTTATTTTGAATGATTGACAGTTGCTTACAGCCATGTACTTATTGCTATCCTGTGCTCTGGTTGCATTTGCAAGTTACTTCCAAACTGTAATACATAATATATAATTAGTTTCTGTAATTTGAAAGTAATTGTTTACAGTATTACAATATTTTTGTCTCTGTATTGTAATATGTTACACTACTTTTGCATTAATTTTGAGTTAATTTTTGATATCATAGGTATGACCTAGTTATCTAGACTGTATATCAGCGGTTCCTAAACCTTTCTTTTTAGAGTGGCATACTCCTTTTGCATTCTCTCTTCCACTTAGACTGCAGTCACTTGTCCCATTAATTCACAATATTTGCAATTTAAATAAACTTTTCCAGTGAATTCTTTACCTTTATGAATTCTTTTTAAAATGAATATTGTTTTAAATAAAAATATTAAAAGGAAAAATGTGCAACTATAGTAAAAATTAAGTTATCCATGTATTAACTAAAACCACCAGTAGGTGGTGGTAAGGCACTGTCTTAAGACATTTATTCAGTAACAAAGCAATGGTTGAATTAATGAATAGGTCAATGAATCGACTCTCACAATTCATTAAAAAAAATTATTCATTCACAAAAATAACCCAGCCTAGCCTAAAGAATGACTGGACCGATGTGAAAGCCAGCAGGTTCACAAGTTCACCGGAATAATGATCAATATTCTTGCGGATTAAACATTTCTGTCGACATTGATTGCAGTGGATTTTATTGGGTTACAAGAAGAGGTAGGAAATGATTTTAACTGCGAACTGTACTGAATTTATGTGTGATCATGCTACAATGGCAACACTTGTCACGGCATTCCAGTCAACTAACTAGTCAATAGCCCCCGACTGCACTGAGTGTAATATACGAATTATGAAGAAAAAATAACAGAATTTATTTAAGATATTTTTTGCTCGCAATTTATAGTCTTTGCTTGTTTGCAGTGCTTTATATTTAGCAGATTGTTAGCCTATTTATGTTAGCATGACAGTAAAGCGAAGGCAGAATATCGTAACTCCAGGCTGCTCACAGTAACTTCATATTGACGTGCAGCTGAACAAAGGCAGAGAACCGTAACTTAATTAGAGCATACCAAAACTAAGTCAAAGTGCGGTAACTGGTGTTAAAGTGTTCTGCCTTGGTTTCGCCTGGGCTTTTGAAAGTTACTGTTAAGACAAGACATTATTTTCTTGAAAAAACAATGATATTGACTCAAGATACTTATCCACATGATAAAGGAGGTCTTCATTGTCCCAAATCTTTTGCCTTTTGCACAGTAGTATTCACTCATAAAACTTCATGTTTCATTGCTAGATGTATAATTTTTGAAGAATTATTCAGTGGCATATTTTTTTATGGCTGGTTGTCTCCACCTATTGGTTAAATAATGTAATTGCTGCCTACAACTTTAATTTTTGTGCCTCAAATTACAGGCGTATGACAGTGATTGTAATCTTTACCATAAACATTAGTGGTTTTATCTAAACTATAAACTGTTATCCCAATACTTCTGTGTTATTTGACTGTTTGTAACTTCATAACTAACTCAAAAGACTAAGAATCTCTTAGGATTAATAAACACATGCAAATCACCATCATTTATAATTTATGTTGCGTAGGTGTTGAGATATCGATCTTTTAATAATTAATCGTGCAGCTTACACTAAATGCATTAATGCAGGCTAAACAAGTAGTGACAGAAAACACCTTTAATAACCTAAGAAACCCACCACATCCCGAATAACCTACCACAACTTCTTCCGTCATCATTTTTTACAGGAAAGCCTACATACATGTGATTTGAATGATGTGAAAGGCGATCGTTACAAAATTAGGATTAGTCTACAAGTAAAAAAAATGTATTAATCCGTGGGTCACGTGTGTTCCGAACCGTGTGTTGTGATCCGTATGAATCACGGATCAACCGTGATCCATTACACCCCTTAATTACAGTATTATACAATTTTCTTAATCTAGCCTATATGTAATTGAAAATTCTTTGACTATTTATAGGCTTTTTGTTTGTTACTTCTGTACATTAAGATTCCATTTGTTAAAATCAGTTTGTTTAACTAAAGTCAATGTAATGGCAACCACAAAAGCATTATTAATTTTTATTGATGTTTAGGGCTGCACAATATATCGTTTCAGCATCGATATCGCAATGTGTGCATCTGCAATAGTCACATCGCAAGATCTGCAATGTTGAGTCTGGATTATAGTTGACCAGGAGCTACAGAATTGTGTTTAATTACTGTATTTATATGGAATTCAGATGATTTATGCAAAAATCATTCTTGTTTCTAGTCCAAATATCTACTTTTCAAAGCAAAAACAAGATTATTTTTCTTACCCTATGCACTGGCAGATAATTTTGCTTGTTTTAAGGAAAAACTCTTAATTTTGCCTTAAAAGTTGGAAACAAAACTAATATTTTTACTCGATCTAAGATTTGTTTTTCATATTTTGGACTAAAATGAGACAAAGCAAAGTAAAAAAGCATGTTTTGCATTGTGATTTATTCAATTTCTGTACCTGAATACTGTTAGACTCCCCAGAAAACCGTCAAATACTGCTATTCAAACTATCTTGTGAAACTGTATTCATATCGCAATATTTAGGGCAGAAAAATAAAATATTGCAATATAGGGCTGGGCGATTTGGCCTAAAATTAAAATCTCGATTAATTGGACATTTTGACTCGATTACGATTAATGACGATTTTAATTAAATTACGATTATTTTATTTATTTTATTTTTTTGCCCTCACAGTTCACTGACAAGTTGTACAGTAAATATGCTCATATATTACAAGTGAGAGATTTTAATTGAAGGTAACACACTAGCTACAATCTATTTAACATCAGTGTTGAACAAAATAAGTAACTTGCACTTGGAAACAAAATAAATTATTTATCAATGTTTTTCATATTAAACAAACACAATAAGCAGTGTCTCTTCTAAATAAAATCTCTTGTATATCCGATAAATAATATTTTAAACAGTGCATTTCTTGCATCTTCTGTAAACAAATAATTCAAAATATGCCGTCTCAAGGCTTCTCTGGCGCAGCTTTTAATTATCGTCAATGTAGTGCAAAGTAAGGCTCAAGAATAGGTTCATCGTCTTGACCAGAGATCAGGCTGCAAAGTGGGCTCGAGTGGCTGCAAAGTGGCCGCAAAAGTATAAATCAGGTTTAAAGGCTTAATAGAGCAGGGTCATGTGACTCCAAACGCGGTAGGGAAAGTAATCGGAAAAAAAAATCAACCTGAAAAAATTAGATCAATTATAGGTTTTGAATGTCGATTTCGATTAATCGCCCAGCCCTAACGCAATATCAGATTCTTCCAATATCGTGCAGCCTTAGTGATGTTACTTTTTTAAGTTAATGCCTAATAGGGAATTCATATTAATAACTAATACAATTCTGTTGTATTTTCTTTATTAACATTAACATACAACTATACAAACAACTATAAAATGACTATTTCTCAAAGTGTGTAATGTGTTAACTAACGTTTACTAATTAGACTTTATTGCAAGGTGTTGCCTATTGTACTTTATCATGCTTTTGCAATTTAAATGGTTTACTCTGAATATGTATACAATAAAGCAATACGTTAAGTTTTTTTTTTTTTTTTGGTTAATATATCTGTTAAAGTACTCTGTAAAAAAAAATCTTGCTACCTTATATTCTTAAATTATTTAGTTGAAAAAAACATTACTTTTCTAGTCATCTCAACTTACATCAATCAAACAAACTAAAATATATAGTTAAAATTTGTATTACATACAAAATTTAGTTGAAGCCTGATTAACTTATTAAAATACATTAACGGAACATGAAAATATTTGTTGTCTTGACTTTTTGTCATTAGATTTTTTACAGTGTAATCTTTTTTGCAGCTTAGGACAATATCATGATATTGTGATAAAAGCTTCAGCAATTAATCACAACAAGAAAATTCGAAGCCTAATCTGAAAGGAACACTTCAACAAACACACACCCAGTTCACGGTTGATCACTAGTCAAAACATAAACCCTTGATGCATTTAAAAAAAAAAAAAAGTAGTCTTATGTAATATGCAGGACCAGACAGATTTTTTATTTATTTGTTTTGCTATTTCTGCACAGAATTTTGTAAAACAATCTTCAAATTTATACGGAATGATTTTGAGAGTACGAGCACATAACATAAAAACACATGAAAAAAAATAAAATAATAATTAATTAAATTAATTAATTAACATTTTTAAACTAAATCTCAAAACTGTCCAATGGTGTGACTGTCTTAAGCATATAGTTCAATAAATTACAGCTCCTATAAATTAAAAATAAAATCATAAAATACCAAATTTTACAAGCTGATATTATAGTAAATCGATATATATATATATATATATATATATTATTTATTAATTTAATTTATTTTTTTGTCAATATACAGTCAAATAGAGTTAATCCCCTGGCAAATTCTGACTTAAAGTTTTTGTTGTAATGTAAATTCAGGCTGAGAAATATTTATTGTTTCCACAATGATGCCTCTTGTACATCGTCTTGTCATTTTCCAAAAAAAAAAACTTGCTGGTTGAATAAGTAACTTAAAATCAGAATATGCCAGGGGTATGAATAATTTCTGGCTTCACTGTATTTCTAAATATAAAGGAACTTGATACATACTTGAAACCCATGACATGCACCTGACCACTATAAAATTAAGTTTTGTTGTCCTTTGTTGAGACACCCCTATTTATTTAAAAAAAAGAAAGAAAAAGTCATAAAATAAAAAAAAAAAATATATATATATAATTATTCATAATTTAATATAAAATAAATAGCACTATATGAAGGTAAGTGTCCAACAATGAAGATAAAGCTCTCTCAAGTTATTTTTACATTATTAAAAGTTGTTGTTTTCTTCATATTCTTTTGCTGTGTCATCATAGGATGTACAGTAGTCAACATTTGAGGTGGATACATTTTTATTTTGTTGTTGAATAGTTCTGGCACAACTTTGATGAAAAATTTTGATCCACTTCAATTGTTGACTACTGTATTTGCTGTATTTAATTCACACTGTAAACAATGCAGGGTTCCACAGAATTCATCCCAACACAAATTGATTAACACATTTAGGTGGACTGAACATAAAATAATTAAGTTATCCTAATTAAATCAGCTCATTTTAAATAAGTTGTTTGAACAAGCAGCAAAATCATTTTCATAAAAACATTTAAAAAATTGAAGGTAGTTTGACCCCTTCTATTGTCTCAAAGATCAGATTTCAAACTGCATAAATATATGTATTTTCTTTTAAAATATTTCATTTTTAGCTGCCTATGGCTCTACCCAGGCTCAGATTCCATGTGGGCCTAGTAATAGGTTACTCAGATCCCGTGTTTGTGCTGCAGCCTGTCTTTGTAGATATTATTATCAAACCTAGGCTCTGCCGTGTCATTTTTCTGTTATTGTCATTATTAATAAAACCTCTGACCTTTTTTGATGTGCAGACACACTTTGATGCTCTGACTGTGGTTTGCTTAGTGCATAGTGGCGAGTGCTATTTGATGTTGATGGTTTTCATGCAAAGGTAATGGCGAACAATGATTCAAATGTGGATATACTGTAAGCTGCTTATTTACTGAAGAGATGATAGAGTAATGAGTGTGCTATAAAGCCATTGTACGCAAATGCTCAATATATTTGAAGGATCAAAGGTTTACTGGCTGCTTTTTGTTGCCATGTGAAGTTGACGTAAAAATAATACAGTTGTTTTCTCTGTATGGATGCATAAGTAGACACTGAAAGGGATTTGCTAGCGGCAAAACAATACAAGTTACACAAATACATTTGTTTTTAATAATTACTTTTAAAGCATGCTGATGCCAAGACTTAAGGTCTTTGCACTCTGAAGTCAAAACGTTTTTTTTTTCTTAATCAAATCAGAAAAATTCATCACACACACAAACCTTGCACACCGAGTCCGATGCGTAATAATTAATCACTTGCGAAAAAATTCACAAAACAATACAAAATGGAGTCTTCGAGTAGTAAAGATGATTTTGTTGTCTTCTCCCTGCTTAGCAAAAGGAAATATTGGGTCTATCCCATCCTTAGATTGTGAAGAGAGGTTCCACCTCCTTATCAAAGAACTGCAGGATTATTCCGACCGATTCGACGTTTACTTCAGGATGTCCGTGGCTCAGTTTGATACTTTGCTAGCGATACTGAAACCACATATTAAAAAGAAGACCACCGATTTCCATGAACTAATTGATCCAGAAAAGTTTGTCTAAGGTACAGAGACACAGAAAGACACACACACACGCACGCACACACCATTTTGGATTTTGCCTTTCGCTTGTATGGTGGCCCTGAATATTCAAAACACCTCTTAAGGTGCCTTTTTTATTTTTTAATTAACCTGATTATTATTTATTTAATTTTTTTTATGTCGGACGATAGTTTCAGGGGGAATTTGTCAATACGATTGACACAACGTGAGGTGAAATTTATTTTTTAATGTGCAAAAATTCCAGACATAAAATTTATTATATTAATTATAAGTGAGTAATTGAGTAATTTTATAATATTTGGTCACCCTCCCTAAAATCACACTTAAAAAAAATTGCAGGGTTCCACACAATTCATTCATGTTGTCCCCACGCAAATCCATTAAGTTAGCTTAACACATTTAAGTAGATTGAACATAAAACATTTAAGTTGTCCCCAAAAAAATCTCAAGAATTGTGTTGTTTCAGCTCATTTTAAATAAGTAGTTTGAACAAGCAGCAAAAATCTATTCATACACTGTAAGCTAACTCAGTAAAAACACTATATGTGGAGCAAGCAGAGTTTTCTATCACAGACTTATTTTACTCTGTACATTTCCATTCCTCCTTCATCTGCAAAGCTTATTCAAATCACTTAGTCACATGGACAAAAGGATTATATAATCACAACAGTGTTTAGTGCTCTGACAGTCTAAAGTTCACACTGGATTGTGGGCTGTATGATGTTGTTGAAAGACATTATGTACTATGTTAGGGGAATTGGGAGTAACAATACGGTAAAAATCTTGCTGCCTTAAACTTTGTAGTTGAATCAATTTAACTTTTCTAATCATCTTAACTTACATCAATCAAACAGACTGAAAATTTGAAGTTAAACTTTGTGTAACTTGAAAAACATAGTTGAAATCTGACTGACTTATTAAAATAAGTTAGAGCAACATACAAATGTTTGTTGTCTTGGCTTTTGTCATTACATTTCACTGTTTACCGTCCTATCCAATCTCAGTATTTAGAAGACAATCTTAGAAGGTTTGTCTCGAACAAAGAGTAACTCTACCCTTGTTTGGGTGTGTTTCATGAATCGTCCAATAGAAAGTGGCCGTCTGTGATTTCAGGACTTATAAAGTTCAGATTGTTTAAAGAAGCTGAGTTTGTTTTAGGTCAATATTAACAGGGGAAACTATAAAAATGTCAGTATTTAAGGTAATGCAAAACAGAAAGTCAGACCATGGAGGTGAGTGTTTTTATTTTTATTTTTCCAGTATTCCAATTATTTATATCCAGTTTTCTGCCTGATAGTACAGCATTTTGGAGAAATTGTCTTTTGTATTTGCTTAAGCTCTCTAATGGGCTGTAGAATACTTTTAGTGTTCCTTTATTACAGCCAAAGCTTAGGGAATTTGATATTTTAAGCAGCTTTGCTCTTCAGTGTTCTTTGGCCTGAATGATGCTGCGGCTAATGATGTGTATAATTCGAGATTGCAAGCTCAATAACTGATGACTTTATTAATAACTAGAACTGTCAGTTTTCATTTGAATGGAAGCAAGTACATCTGTTTATTAATTAAATTTATCACAATTCATTCGTTATTATCAATATATGCGTACAAATACTTAATTGCTAAGGGGCGACTATAGGTCCTGATTAATATTGACAGCCGTTTCAGATATTCACCCAACTGAAAGCAGTTTTGTTTTGTTTTTTGTGTTTTTTTGTTTTGTTTTGTTTTTTTGTGTTTTTTTTATTTTATTTATTTATTTATTTATTTTTTTTGTTTTAGGTTAGGTTTGGTTTAGTTTTAGGTTTGGTTTGGTTTAGTTTTAGGTTTGGTTTGTTTTAGGTTTGGTTTGGTTTGTTTTAGTTTAGTGTAGTTTTGGTTTAGTATGGTATGGTTTGGTTTAGTTTTAGTTTAGTTTTGTTTTGTTTTAGTTAGTTTTTTTTTGGTTAGGTTTGGTTTAGTTTAGTTTACATTAGTTTTGTTTTGGGTTAAGTTTTGTTTTAGGTTTGGTTTGTTTTAGTGTAGTGTACTTTTGGTTTAGTATGGTATGGCTTGTTTTGGTTTGGTTTAGTTTTGTTTTTTGTTTTGGGTTTGGTTTGGTTTAGTTTTAGTTTAGCGTTAGGTTTGGTTTGGTTTGGTTTAGTTTTTTTTTTTTTTGGTTAGGTTTGGTTTAGTTTAGTTTACATTAGTTTTGTTTTGGGTTAAGTTTGGTTTTAAGTTTGGTTTGTTTTTGTTTTAGGTTTGGTTCGTTTTGTTTTAGTTTAGTGTACTTTTGGTTTAGTATGGTATGGCTTGTTTTGGTTTGGTTTGGTTTAGTTTTGTTTTTTGTTTTGTTTTAGGTTTTGTTTGGTTTAGTTTTAGTTTAGTGTTAGGTTTGGTTTGGTTTTAGGTTTGGTTTGGTTTGGTTTAGTTTAGTGTTGTTTGGTTTGGTATGGTTTAGTTTATTTTAGGTTAGGTTAGGTTTGGTTTTAGGTTTGGTTTGGTTTAGTTTAGTGTCGTTTGGTTTGGTAGGGTTTAGTTTAGGTTAGGTTAGGTTAGGTTTGGTTTGATTAGTTTTTGGTTTGGTTTAGTTTTGTTTTTGGTTAGGTTAGGTTAGTTTTGGTTTAGTTTTAATTTAGTTTTAGGTTTAGTTTTGTTTAGGTTTGGTTTGGTTTGGTTTGATTTAGTTTGTTTTAGTTTGTTTTGTACCTTTATTTTGTGTGGAAAAAAGACAAAAAAACAAACAAACCAAAAAATCAATCCACACTTTCATGACCTGAGAATTCATAGAGGGCACATGCATAACCTTTTCTTTGTTTTCCTTTGTTTTCTTTTCTTTTCTTTTCTTTTTTAATGCATTTTATAAATAGTCAGATGAAGGAAAATAGGTTTGCTATTTTTAATTGCATTGAGTTTGGTAATTCTATTGAGAAAAGAGAAAATTGCGCAGTGCAATCTGAATGCAACCTGACCTTGCAAAATTTGTATGATTCAAGTGAGTCATTTCATCAGAACAGAATTATGAAATACTCCTATCCTGTCTCTTAAATGCTTTTAAAAAATGTTTACCCAACAAGGATAAAATATATTTGTTATATAATATTTAATTATATATAAATATATTTAACAAAAGTAACAATAATCACTTATATTGTTGCAACAAACACAGTTCCTTTGAAGTTACAAAAAATACTTCCTGCAAAAAATATTAAGCAGCCTAACAGTTTTCAGTATTGATAAAATAGAAAGATAACTTAAGCTCTATTGCGATCATTTGAGAATCTACCTTTGTGATATTTTTTTTATTCTGCTATATTAATACAGTTTCACTAAATGACTTGAATAACTATTTGGAAAGATTTTAGATTAATTGGGATGATTCTGTAGGTGAGTGCATAAAATATAATAAACATGCATCTACAGGCATAGTTAAATTCAATAAAGAAAAAGATTCTAATTGAACATAGAGTGTTTTATTGTTTTCCCAAGGAGTCAAACTGCTTTTAAAACCCTCACAAAAGTCACAGGCCTCTAAAAACACTTACAAAATGATAATTATAATCCAGACTCAACATTGCCTATATTCACAATGTGACTATTGCGAATGATCACATTGTGACATCGATGCTGAAACGATATATTGTGCAGCTCTATGTTGCATTGTATTTTGATAAATTAAGACAGATAACAATATGTTAAATAACATTACTTCAAAAAAATTAATTAAATTAAATGTGACAATGACATTTTGGTTGTCTAATGTTAGTGGAGCAGTAAGAATTACTGTGGTTTTATTGTGGATTCATTGTGGTTACTCTTTAACACCTATGTGAACTTGAGGTGTAAGTGTCTCAAAATGCAGATATCCGCTGTCAGATAAAAATAATTGCAAAATACAATTGTCATTGTCAAACGTCTTCTAACCTTTTCACTTAGTTTTCGAGTGCCTTGGACCTTTTGATTATCTTTTATGAATCCCTTATCCAAAGAGCACCGACATATCAGTTACCCCTGAAGGACCTTTGTGTGATTCTGGATTTATAAAATTGTCATTTATTTGCACTTTTTATTCTGTTCAATCAAAAAGCCACCTATTTTATTTGTATAAGCATGACGTCTTTTTGTATCACACGCAACACTGAAATCTCATTTTACTTATCATTGTCATCCACAATTTATGTGGCCTGCACTTTAAAAAGTGACTTTAAAGTTACTTTACTTAAAAAACAAAAACAAAACTTGAATAAACTCATTGCCTTAAAAGTGACAAGTTGACAAAAAAATTAAGTGAGTAAATCCGTTGTAACTTGGAACGGTTAAGTTGACTTAATTTTTATGATTATGCGCATAATTAATTTACTTAATAATTTTAAGGCAAGGGGTTACTCACTTTGTTTAGATTTTAGTAACTATAACTTTGACTTTTTATCCAGTTTGTGGTCTCATTTTGTTTGTAACATTGTAAGCTATGACATCGTCTTGCTTTTTACTACAAAGATGCCATTTTCATGCGTAAGTAGCATAGTAAACAATGTAAACAACAGCTCTCCGGAAGAAACAAGGACGTAAACAAATGAATAACCATCCATAATTCAACACTATTGTGTCATTGACTAAATGTGTTCGATGGGATGTTGTTCTGTGGACTCTTACCTTTCAAAATAAATCGTGATGTACAGCAATGAATGCGTGTGTGTCTTGTTATTACGATAATATGTAGACTCCATATATAATAAGCGTTTTCTGTACAACATACACAAATTTAGCAAATACATTCTTTATAAGCTTCCCATTGAAAAACAACTAGCTACAATGGCTGCTTGACGGTTGTAGCTTTAGACTGATGTATAGTTTGTCAAGATTACTCGTGTTCTTTTTAATGTAATCTATTCGTAAACACTGAAATGTGCAAAAACAGCGCCCCAGTGCGTCCATGTCCTGACGCTGGCTAAGAGCTGGTAAAGTCAACTAATGACTTTAAACGCAATAGTTGTACTCATTTTTTTTAAGTAAAACAAACAAATCGCTTTTTGCATTGCGTTTGTAATGTTTCTCCAGATTAATGTGTCGTTCTAAGTTTATTTATTTATTATTTCTTGAAGGTGGTGAGGAGGAAATGACCAAGGAGGATGTGCTGAGAGAGTCTTCAGAAGGAGACTCTGTCCTGGGTCACTACAGCTTCATTCCCCGTAATTCTGACCGACCGGTGATCCATCAGGTGGCATCAGCGCCTATGCCTTCAGATTGCGGTAAGGGTGTGGATCTGTTCATGTGAATCAGATCACTAATCAAGTGTTTTAAATGTTCTTTTGCTTTTTGTTAATCTACACTGCAAAAAATGCTTTTCTTACTTTGAGGTTTTGTCTTGTTTCTAGTAGTGTTGTCAAAAGTATCGAGTTGGTACATTTGAGCGCTGTTTAGCATGTTCTTAAACACCACTGATTGGCCATTGTTTTCACATGCTCAACAGAAATGACTGATTGAACTGATGACCTTCGTTGCCAATCACAGTCATTTCTGTTAAGCACGTGAACACCATGGCCAATCTGCGGTGATTAAGAATGTGCTCAACATCGCTCAGATGCTAGCGAGAAATGGACATTTAAAAAATGTCAGTACCAAACTCAGTACTTTAGACAACCCTAGTTTCTAGTCCAAATAGCTAAGAATTCTTAAATCGAGAAGCTGTTTCAAGACTAGTCAAAATATTGTTTGTTTTCAGAAATAATAAGTCTAACGTAAGTGAGTTTTTCCTTAAAACAAGCAAAATGATCTGCCAGTGGGGTTAGCAAAATAATCTTCACTCAAAGCGAACACTTGATTATTTTGCTTACCCCATCGAACATCAATTAAGATGATGTTAGCATCTGTTAGCTTTAAAGTCCCTGTGAAATTAAAATAATTTTTTTTTTTTTATAGATGTATCAGTATGTTACTCTTAAGTAGGGATGTAACGATTTACCACGATGCGATATGATTTACGATCAGGGCTTGACATTAACTTTTTTGATCACCAGCCACTGTGGCTAGTAGTTTTCCAACGTTTCCAACGTTTTTTTACATTACTCTTTAGGGCTCGACACTAAGGATTTACCCATTTTTTTTCTCTGGCCACACCAAACTAATTATTTCCTTGGCACAAATTTTAAATAATGTGTCCAAAAAAGCTAAATATAGCTGTCCACATACACTTTACTCAACAAAAAAAAAAACAATTGATGTTTTAAAATTATTCTCATTTATCTAAAACTATACACAGTAGTTTGTCGAGGCTAAAGGTCCCAGATCATCAGGTAACAATAGATAAATGGAGAGTTATCTCCTATTAAAGCAATGTAGTAAAGGATGATAATTAAACCATGTTAACAAAAATAACTGCAAGCAAAAGAAAGCAGGTGAAAAACATTCTGTGTGCGATAGTAAAAGGATGATCACGTGCACACGGTTAACGTTAGGCCCAGTAATAATCTGTTCAAAGAATGGTAAAAGCGAAAGCGGCAACAGCTGCTGCATACAAAACATCTGGAGATTTCTTGAAAGCAGCAGGACTGTGGGTGCACGAGCACCGATTTTTCCCAATCTATTTCAAAGAGAAACAATCGCACCAGTTGCGTTTCCAGGCGCGGTTGTTTTGCACAAGGACACGGGAGCTTTTAAGCACTCGCGTGCATCACATCAGCTGTGCCTCACTTACAACGTCAGTGAGCGAGGATCGCCTGTGTCTCACCGTGCGCCTGATCATCCTCTCATTCAGTATTCACCTGCTTTCTTTTGCTCGCGGAAACAGTTATCAATAGTGCTGCTTCTCGATTAAGAGGACATTAGCATGCATATTGACAAACAGTCTTAAACTAAAATTCTAATCTTTAGGGACGAGGCAGCTATGGCAATTAAAAAATTATTTTCAACCAGCCAAAGTGGCTAGTGGGGGTGTCTGTCTAACCGGCCACAGCTGAAATCTACCCGCATTTGGCGGATTGGCGGGTGTTAATGTCAAGCCCTGTTCACGATACTAACCTCACGATTCACGATTTTTTCATGATTTTTTTACAAAATTATCTGAGACAAATTTAAGGTAAACAAGAGCCCTTTCATTTTTTCTCAAATGCTGCACAATTTTTTTTTTTACAAAATAAAGTCTTTTCTGCAATAACTTTTAAAACAAAATTCAAATAAAAAAAGTAAATAATACAAACTAGAGAAGACTCTTTAGCATAAACAAACTAAAACTGACTGTGCAGCTAAATTACAAATTTAAAATGAATTTCAAACTAAAAATGAACAATACCAATTAAAGAAGGCTCTTTAATACAAACAAACTAAAACTGTGACTGTGCTGGGATTTGACATATTTTTTTAAAAGAAATATCAGAATATCTACGTTTTCTGGCATAAGCTGAGATCTTTGCACATTTACAATGTCCCCTGCTGATGGCTGGTGTGAAGAGGAAAGCCTTTCCTAAATTCAATTCAATTCAATTCATCTTTATTTCTATAGCACTTTTACAATGTAGATTGTGTCAAAGCAGCTTCACATAGAAGATTATAGTGAATTGGAATGGTGTCCGTTCAGTTTTTAGAGTTTAAGTTCAGTTCAGTTCAGTGTGGTTTAATTTTCACTGCTGAGAGTCCAAACACTGAAGAGCAAATCCATCGATGCGCAGCTCTACAGGTCCCGAACCATGCAAGCCAGTGGCGACAGTGACTTTCCTAAACCAGAGGGCAGTGTGTACAGAGGTGGTCAATAGTCCCCTCTGCTCCTGGAGACTGGCCACTGGCATAAAATACTGATTTTAATATATAATATATGATATAATATATGATATAATAAGCAAATTACTAAAAGCTGCATAAACTAAATTGAAAAAGAGAGGGAAAAAAGGAACAATCTAATACTTGGATTTGTAACAGGCAGCACAACTTTCTCTTTCAGTCTGAAAAACATCTTCACATTTTCGCTATGAAAACACTGATCTCCGTAACCTTAGCACTCCTCGAAGCAAGCGAAGATGCCAATCCTCTGGTCCGCGTGGTTTGACCTATTAATAGCTTTTTGTGTATAGACCTCTGTGATGGTAGTTTTTCACTGTGCTGCATCATATTCGTTGTTCTGTTAGTGCAAGTAAACGTCTTTTTGGAGTATTTGCACACTTTTTGTGTTTGCCTGGCGCACCTCACAGCTGTCATTTTAGTCTGCCGCTACCCTTCTTGCTTGCCGCTAATGTGCAGGTAAAGCGAGTTTGCGCCTGTAAACAGCGCCCCTTCTGTTTAAAACATGTATCGTGATTCATTCAACATTTCTACCGATTTGAATCATCACATATTTAAATTCATTTTCAAACGGCTCACTGTGAATTGTTACATCCCTACTCTTAAGTATATCTATAATCTAGTGTGCTCCAAAACAGTGACACAATTCGTATTTAGAAGATAAAAACATCCAAAAAATGCCTTTTGTCGTTTCTATCTCGTACTTCAGTTTCTCATCAAATCTTCTGACCAATCAAATGCTCTGTAGTATCTGACATGTCCCGCCCACTTCAAAACATGTTTAATTTGCTAAGCTCAGCTTGATAAAAACGTATCGCTATTGGCTGTTTTACAAAAAGGGGAGGAGCTACTCTGTGTCATCCTGTCTTCTTGTTTTAGTTGAGATTACGTCAAACTTAGAATAAAAAATGCACCTTTCAAAGCACTTCACGGGACCTTTAATTTGTAGGGAACAACTGGCTAATTTTGAGCTCTCCCCTAATTTCACCTTCCGTGTTTAAAATCTATGTCAGGGCATCATCACTGGTGGTGATGTAGCATAGGACGACAAATACTTTGATGAGTTGGTGATAATTATATTTAATGTTTGTGTTTAATTATTATCCATTAGACTGAGTTTTCTTATGAAGGGTTTTTTTTTTTTTTTTTTTTTTTCCACTTCACTGGTTTTTTCCCCCTTCACTTCGTCAATTGGTGTTTTTATTTTTTTTATTTTATTTTATTTTATTTTATTTATTTTTTTTTTTTCGCCACTGTCGCCGCTGGCTTGCTCGGATTGGGACTTGTGGAGCTGTGCTTCGGTGGATTTGCTCTACAGTAGCTACGTTTCCATCCACCTATTTTTATGCACATTTTGGATATGCGCATAAAAAATCGGTTGATGGAAACGTTAAAATGCGCATAAATTTTGAAAATGCGCATAAAAAATGTATGCGAATAACTGAGTAGGATAAACTTTTTATTTGATAAGAAAATATGCGCATAAACTACGATGGAAACACTTTTACCGAACAAATTCCAGTATGCGCATTAAAAAAGGTCATGTGATTTTGTTATAAGAGATCATGTGATGATAAAAATGTTTGTAAATGGACAAACCAGCAGGCTGACCACATTGTAAAACATCTGAAATGTTGTTTTGGTCATTCTTAAATGCCTTAACCATTTCAGTATGTGTTATTATATTATTAATGACCTCCAGAATCAAGAGCGTCTGTGCTCCGCGTCTCACGCCTTCAGACGCCACCGCTCGTTCACTGCGTGTCAGCATTGCCTTCTGAGGCGCAAGTCATTTATTAAATGAAGAAAAGATTCACGCAGCTTCTCCTACCTCAGCAAATTCCGTTTTTACTGTTGATATTTGGCGCCATTTAATCAGGAAGTGACGATTTTGTTCTCTTTGACTCGTTGGATGGAAACGCTGCTTTATTCGCATATCTTTTATGCGATATTCCAGTTTTGCGCATAAAGTTAATTCGCATTTTTGGATGGAAACATAGCTACTGTTTGAACGTTCAGCAGTGAAATTTAAACCACACTGAACTAAACTACACTGAACTTCAACTCTGAAATCTGGACTTTACTAGAACTATGTTAAGCTGCTTTGACACAATCTATATTGTGAAAAGCGCTATATAAATAAACATGAATTGAATTGAATTGAATACTATGAGAAGACACTGCTTCTGAATTATTCAGTCAAGTTGTGAGACGGTGAGTAGGTGTTTATGATGGGTACCAGCATTGAGTCTGTGCTGAAATTTAAAGGTGCTGTATGTAAGTTTGTAATTGAGCATATACAGTAAATACCAAATGGCGCAGTTCCACGCAAAACAAATTTTTCCTTTCCAATGGGCTACTTTTCCATATTTTTTTAATGTAAACACGTGCTTGATGGATATGTGTGAACGTTATGCTTTCGTCTCGAGTCTTTTGACGTTCCTTATATTTATCTCAGAATTTAGCCTGCAGCTGTTTTATTTATTTATTTATTTACTTACTTGCTTATTTACAGTCGTCAGGCTTACTGGCTAATAAACACCTTATTTAGCAGTTTCTGATGTGTGGCTTTATTTATGGAAAACATTTCAGACTGTAAATCACGGACCCTGTTTAAACTGCTGTAAAAGTGAAGTATTGACAAGGTCATAGAGATTTTTTTTCCAATTTTCTGCCTGTCAGCACTGATACATCATTCTCTCTCTGTACTCGCTTCTCATTCACTCTCACAATTCTCTTTAATTTACTTCAAGCTGAGCTGTTTAACTGAATTTGAGCGATCGGAGTTCTGGCCCGGCTTGGGTAAATCTAAATTAATAGGTTTTTAAAATAATAATTTGTACTGTTATAATAATTTATGACTGTTATTTGTTTTTTTTGCAGAGTTTTCTTTCTTTGACCTGAATGATCCTCTGTGTCAGGAGGTTCTGCAAGATCCCCAGACCACCGTTCCAGAGCTCTTTGCTGTCCTCAGGCAGTGGGTTCCGCAAGTCCAGCGGAATATTAGTATCATTGGTAATGAGGTCAGAGGTGTTTTGATTTTCAGTCTTGTGGTCTTAAAGGAAAACAAAAAACAAAGCATGAAATAAAATGTGGCATTTAAAAAATGTAATAATATTATGTGTGCATACAACATAGAGTGATAAAGATAACAAGCATTTCTAGTAAACTAAAACTAAACCACACAAAAAAGTTGCTTGAACAAAATTAAGCATTGAAATGTTGAAAATGAGTATGTAGCTATAAAATTGGCTAACATTAGTTAATAAATGACATAGTAGTGTGTGTGTGTGTATGTGTGTGTGCGTGTGTGTGTGTATATATAAATATATATATATATATATATATATATATATATATATATATATTTTTTTTTTTTTTTTTTTGGCTTAGTCCCTTTATTAATCAGGGGTCGCCACAGCGGAATGAACCACCAACTTATCCAGCATAAGTTGTATGCAGCGGATGCCCTTCCGGCCACAACTCATCACTGGGAAACACCCATACACTCTTGCATTCACACACATACACTACGGCCAATTTAGCTTATTTAATTCACCTGTACCGCATGTCTTTGGACTGTGGGGGAAACCGGAGCACTTGGAGGGAACCCACTGGAACACTGGGAGAACATGCAAACTCCACACAGAAATGCCAACTGACCCAGCCGGAGCTCGAACCAGTGACCTTCTTGCTGTGAGGCGCTCGTGCCACCCACTGCAGAATTCAGTTTTAATTCCTTTTTACAAATACCTTTTCACACTTTTTCGTATACATTTTTTTTTCTTAGTTTGACTGGAATAATAATAATTTTAAAAATACAATAATTTTAAGGTTTAATTTTAAATGCATTTGAAAAATCTTTCCTCCATTAAAAAGCTCACAGACAGACAGACAGACAGACAGACGGTCAGACTTACTTTTTATAATTAAATGCAATCATTTTAGATTTGTTATTTTTAATCATTTATACTTGATATTTTCATTTACACTTTTACAGGAGCATGAACTGTGAATATTTTAAAAACGTATGGTGGGTTTTTGTGACATCTAGTGGTTAAAACGAGAAAAACAAACATGAAAACCTGCTTTTAACCCTGGTTTGTTTTTTACGCCAATATACTCTACAAAACACTCTATTAAGTGTTAATACGTGACCATTTTGGATAAAATACAAACGTGTTATATTTATATTACCTATGCATTTGGCAATAGCATTTTTGTTGCTAAAATAATCTTTTAACACCCTATATTCACCTCACTAGATTTTGGACAGGACCAAAACAGTTAACACAATGGGTAAACAATTAATTGGTTCAGTTATTTTTTAGGAAATAAGTTTTTAGTGTCAAAGAATGTAATCACAATTTGATGAGAGACTGTGAAACATATACAGTCGTGGCCAAAAGTTTTGAGAATGACACGAATATTAGTTTTCACAAAGTTTGCTGCTAAACTGCTTTTAGATCTTTGTTTCAGTTGTTTCTGTGATGTACTGAAATATAATTACAAGCACTTCATACGCTTCAAAGGCTTTTATCGACAATTACATGACATTTATGCAAAGAGTCAGTATTTGCAGTGTTGGCCCTTCTTTTTCAGGACCTCTGCAATTCGACTGGGCATGCTCTCAATCAACTTCTGGGCCAAATCCTGACTGATAGCAACCCATTCTTTCATAATCACTTCTTGGAGTTTGTCAGAACTAGTGGGTTTTTGTTTGTCCACCCGCCTCTTGAGGATTGACCACAAGTTCTCAATGGGAATAAGATCTGGGGAGGTTCCAGGCCATGGACCCAAATTTTCAACGTTTTGGTCCCCGAGCCACTTAGATATCACTTTTGCCTTATGGCACGGTGCTCCATCGTGCTGGAAAATGCATTGTTCTTCACCAAACTGTTGTTGAATTGTTGGAAGAAGTTGCTGTTGGAGGGTGTTTTGGTACCATTCTTTATTCATGGCTGTGTTTTTGGGAAAAATTGTGAGTGAGCCCACTCCCTTGGATGAGAAGCAACCCCACACATGAATGGTCTCAGGATGCTTTACTGTTGGCATGACACAGGACTGATGGTAGCGCTCACCTTTTCTTCTCCGGACAAGCCTTTTTCCAGATGCCCCAAACAATCGGAAAGGGGCTTCATCTGAGAATATGACTTTGCCCCAGTCCTCAGCAGTCCATTCGCCATACTTTTTGCAGAAGATCAATCTGTCCCTGATGTTTTTTCACAAGACACAAGAAGTGTCTTCTTTGCTGCCCTTCTTGACACCAGGCCATCTTCCAAAAGTCTTCGCTTCACTGTGCGTGCAGATGTGCTCACACCTGCCTGCTGCCATTCCTGAGCAAGCTCTGCACTGATGGTACTCCGATCCCGCAGCTGAATCCTCTTTAGGAGACGATCCTGGCGCTTGCTGGACCTTCTTGGATGCCCTGAAGCCTTCTTAACAAGAATTGAACCTCTTTCCTTGAAGTTCTTGATGGTCCTATAAATTGTTGATTTAGGTGCAATCTTAGTAGCCACAATGTCCTTGCCTGTGAAGCCATTTTTATGCAACGCAATGATGGCTGCACGCGTTTCTTTGCAGGTCACCATGGTTAACAATGGAAGAACAATGATTTCAAGCATCACCCTCCTTTTAACATGTTAAGTCTGCCATTCTAACCCAATCAGCCTGACATAATGATCTCCAGCCTTGTGCTCGTCAACATTCTCACCTGAGTTAACAAGACGATTACTGAAATGATCTCAGCAGGTCCTTTAATGACAGCAATGAAATGCAGTGGAAAGTTTTTTTCAGGATTAAGTTAATGTTCATGGCAAAGAAGGACTATGCAATTCATCTGATCACTCTTCATAACATTCTGGAGTATATGCAAATTGCTTTTATAAAAACTTAAGCAGCAACTTTTCCAATTTCCAATATTTATGTAATTCTCAAAACTTTTGGCCACGACTGTACAGTTGAAGTCAGAATGATTAGCTCTCCCGTGATTTTTGTCTTTTTTTATTTATTTTTTTATATTTCCCATCTCCCCGTGTTCGTGTGGGTTTCCTCCGAGTGCTCCGGTTTCCCCCACAAGTCCAAAGACACGCGGTATAGGTGAATTGGGTAAGCTAAATTGTCCGTAGTGTATGTGTGTGAATGAATGTGTATGGATGTTTCCCAGTAATGGGTTGCAGCTAGAAGGGCATCTGCTGCGTAAAACATATGCTGGATAAGTTGGCGGTTCATTCCGCTGTGGCGACCCCAGATTAATAAAGGGACTAAGCCAAAAGGAAAATGAATGAATAAAAATATTTCCCAAATTATGTTTAACAGAGCAAGGAAGTTTTTTCACAGTATTTGCTATAATATTTTTTCCTCTGGAGAAAGTCTTATTTGTTTTATTTTGGCTAGAATAAAAGTAGTCAATATTATTAGCGCCCTTAAGCAATACTTTTTTTGACTGTCTACTGAACAATCTACTGTTATACAATGACTTGCCTAATTACCCTAACTTGCCTAATTAACCTAGTTAAGCCTTTAAATGTCACTTTAAACTGAATACTAGTATCTTGAAAAAAACCTAGTAAAATATTATGTACTGTCATGGCAAAGATAAAAGAAATCAGTTATTATAAATAAGTTATTAAAACTATTATGTTTAGAAATGTGTTGAAAAATAACACATATAATAATTAATGTGCTAATAATTCAGCAGGACTAATAATTCTGACTTCAACTGTATACATTGGTGTAAAAACATTGACTGTTGAATTATGCTTAACAGGGCCAAGTAAACAGGGTCAATTTTAATTTCATGTTTTCTCACAGCTCTCATAAAACATACCCACACACTCCCCCACGCTGCGTTTAGTGTCAGGCTCTGTGAACTGAAATATTACTTCTGTAGACTATGTGTGTGTGTGTGTGTGTGTGTGTGTGTGTGTGTGTGTGTGTGTGT
>CAIGQV010001319.1:4619550-4630171 GCA_903798115.1 Danio jaintianensis | reverse complement strand
CCCCCCCCCCCCCCCCCTATTTAACACAATATATTTCAACAACATTGACTTCTATCTTCATTCGTTTCAAAAGCACAGATTTCTTTACAACACATAAAAAAAACACATAAAAAAGACTTACATGTACCTTAGGAACGGTATAACAGAAAATGTTTGCGGTTTTAAAACCTTGATTTTTCCAAACCGTGGTAAACCTTGAAACCGGTTATCATCCCATGCCTATGTCCCGCCCCGTTCAAGATGCTTAAAAAATAAACACTATTGGCTTTTGTGGAAGTGTAAGTCCCACCTAAATATCCCAACCTGTCTTCGAGTTTCAGTTGGGATTGCATCAAACATCGAATAAAAATTGCACATTTCAAAGCACTTCGGGGGACTTTTAAAATTAAAGCGTGCTTCATATTGGACACTAACACTATAGTATACAGTAAAATGTAACATAGCATTTCAAAATATTCTTTATTAGTCTCCCTGTGAACAGATAGTCGTTCACCAGAAATGTACATTCTTGTACGGTGTTTGTGTTATTTTGTTCCCAGAAGTTATTAGCGATACAAATTGAAATGGGTATAGAACATAGACCATGTTATTTAGGTTCCTTTAAGAGTCAATTAGAGTTAAATTATTACATTAAAATTTGGCCAACATGTATGGGAGTGTATTTTCAGGGGCCCTATAAAATGGGAAATTAAATTAAAATGTACTGATATTATTAGCAGGTCCATCTATATATATAGAGAGAGAGATAAAAAAATGTAGAGTGAAATTAAGTTCCCCAGCGGGAGGGGAACTACAATGCTATGTGGAAACTTCCACTATGGGGATTTCGTCAGAAAGCCAATCATTCTGAAGAGTAATTAAACGGGCCAATGAAATGCCAATGAGTTGGCGGTGTCAGCGTGCACAGCTGGCAGCAATCATAATCAGCTTGTGAATAAGAATGCCTGCTGTGCCACACAACCACACCTTTTTCGCTTCAGAAGCCTCATGTGCAGTCTGAAAGAGACGTTTTGCTGTCATCCTCCGACTTTGTTCGAGAGAGAGAGAGTGAGAGAAAGCTGCCGTCTTCTGAGAGGCTGATTTCTCCCGGTTCCATCGCGAGCAACAACGCGAGCAGCGGTGGTCGAGCTGGGTTTCTCCTGTCCCTGGGCGTTTCGCTGGACCGGTACTTCAAGAGCGGTGCGTATAAATTTAAGCAAATTTCCTAAAAGAGCAACACGGTCGGGCAGCGCGTCTTTTTAAAGACGTCGCTCCGACCGTGCGTTTCTGGATGCGGTGGTTTCCTGTCCACGGATGATGGGCACGAGCACTGTATTGCATGTCTGGGGGACCAGCATGTTAATGCGGTGCTCGCGGGCAGCGCATGCCATCACTGCGATGGCATGTCTGTTGCGCAGCTAAGATCGCGGTTCGCTCTTGCAAAAGGGCGAACCACCCCTGTTGTCCCCCGCAAATAGCGGTTGGCACTCGGGCAGATCTGAGGGTCACAGTGGGGGTCAATCCGCCGCCCTCGGGCTTGCGGACCTCCCATTCCTCAGCGCGCTCCATCCAAGCTTCGAGTGAGAGAAGCGCACCATCCTTCGGGATGTCCATCGCTGCATCGGAGGGTGGGCTGTCATTTTCCGATGACAATTCGGACCCGCTTCCTCCCTCAGGGGTGGTAAGCGAGGCTCCGGATATGGCATCTGATATGATGGCCGTGCTAACCCGGGCTGCTTTGGCGACGAGGCTGGAGATGGCTTGTCCCCCAGCTTCGTCGCCGGACCGATCAGACGGGTGTTACGTGGAGGATAAGAAGGGGAAACCCTCTAAGCCTCCCGTCCCCTTCTTCCCGGAGGTGCACAGTAAGTTCACGCAGCGCTGAGGGCACCTTTTTTCTGCCCGGTCTGCGTGCGCTCCGCCCTCACCTTCCTCGATGACGGAGCAGCCAGGGGGTACGAGGCAAAACCCCAGGTCGAGTGTGCTAGCGCGGTCAATCTTGCCCGCGTGGTGCCCCTTCCTGGCGTGGTTAGCCTCGGCTCCCGTCCAAAGCGTGTAGGTTGTCTGCGTCCCTCAGGGCCAGAGCCTACACTGCTGCGGGCCAGGCTGCTTCCGTTTTGCTTGCTACGGCTAGTCCAAGCGCTGGCGCAGCGGCACGAGGAAGGTTCCGACCCAGGCTTCATGCACTACGCACTGCAACCGACTTTGCTCTAAAAACACCAGGTCGGCTGCGAGTGCCCTGGGAAGGACGATGACCACACTAGTGGTCCAGGAACGCCACCTCTGGCTAAACCTGGCAGATATGCGTGTCGTTGACAAAGTTCGCTTTCTTAACACACCCATATCTCAGGCTGGCCTGTTCGGCGACACCGGGGTGAGTTCACCCAGGAATTCACTTCGGTGAAAGAGTAGTCAAGTGCGATCGGCGGGCTCAAAAACCGCTCTCCCCGTCGATTCGTCCACTTTGGCTGCTTCTCGCCGAGGGCGCTCGTCTGTGGCTCCAAAATCTGCTCCGCCGCCCTGTCCGTTCAACTGGTTAAGCGGCAGCGTTGAGCACCTCACAGACGATCACCGCCCCCCGCCTCAGGGCGCCGCTAAGTCCAGTACGGACCGCGAAGCGTCCCTGAGACGGGCCACCTGGAGAAAAGGATGTTTGCTCTTTCCCTGGCGGAGGGCCAGGGACACCCATATCATTAACAAAAAGGCCGTATGGCTACTAAATTTTTTAAGAGCAATTTTTTCCTCTCTCTGGGTGTGATAGCCCGAACACTGCCAGTATGGGACGCTATGCCTTCCAGCTCGCAGGATCGGTGCTCTTCGCCACAGGCTCTGTGAGTGCCAGAGGACGGGCTCCTTTCTCTCGCACTCCTAGCCGCCCTGCGGGCTCTTGGGACGAAGTTAAGATTAAACCTCTTAAACTTCCGCTCTTCCTTGGGACGCATGCCTCCCGGGGTGAGCTCTCCCATCCCGTGCTGCCCCACCGCTGGTGCGTCAGTGATTGCACCGATGATGTCACTCGCGTGGGCTCTGCCAGCCTGGTTAGCGCTGCCCAGCCCGTCGCGATGGCTCATTCGGACAATCAGACTCGGCTATGCGATTCAGTTCGCTAAACGGTCCCCCAAGTTCACGGGCGTGTATTACACCAGGTGTCAGCCCTGTGTCCGCCCCTCTCTTGTGCGAGGAGATTGCTGTCCTCCTGGCGAAGGATGCAATCAAGCCGGTCCCTCCAGCCAAGATGAGGTATGGGCTTTTTAGTCTGTACTTCATCGTACCCTAAAAGAGCAGTGGGTTATGACCAATCCTAGTTCTGCGCATTTTGACCCGCTGCCTTACAAGCAGCCGCTCAGAATGCTCATGCAGAAGCACATCCCCCGGTGCGTCCGTCCTCAGGATTGGTCTGCAGCGATAGACCTGAAGGACACGTACATTCATTCTACATTTTCCCACGCCACCGGCTGCGGTTTGCGTGCGAGGGTCGAGCATGATAGTACAAAGTCCTCCCTTTCTGGCTCTCCCTGTCTCCGCGGGTTTTCACGAAGCTCGCGGAGGATGCCCTAATGCCCCTTCGGCTCGCGGGCATCTGCATACTCCATTATCTCGATGACTGGCTTTTTAGCTCACTCGCGGGATCAATTGATTATGTACAGGGACTGGGTGCTCCGGCACCTCGACCTGTTGGGGTTTTGGGTCAACCGAGAAAGGAGTAGGCTCGCCCCCGTGCAGAGCATCTTTTTTCTCGGGTTGGAGCTGGACTTGATCACCATGACGGCGCGCCTCCTTCGAGAGCGCGCTGGGCTGATGCTGACCTGTCTGAGAGAGTTCGACAGGAAAACTGTGGTCCCACTGATATCATTTCAGAGGCTCCTGGGGCATATGGCATCCGTGGCCGCTTCACGCCGCTCGGGCTGTTCCATATGAGACCGCTTCAGCATTGGCTTCCCCGATCAGGTCCCTAGACGCGCATGGCACGCGGGCACGCACCGGGTGACTGTCACTCCGCTGTGTCGCCGTGCCCTCAGCCTCTGGACGGACCCTGGGTTTCTACAGGCCTGTGTGCCTCTAGAACAAGTGTCCAGGCATGTCGTCGTTTCGACGGATGCTTCCAGTACGCGCTGGGGGGCCGTGTGTTGCGGGCATGCAGCTGGGGGTCCGTGGAAGGAACCTGGTTGCATTGGCATATTAATTGCCTGGAGCTGTTGGCAGTGTATCTCACGCTGCACTGTTTTTACCGGTGCTAGAGGGGAAACACGTGCTGGTCAGGACGGACAGCACGGCGACGATGGCGTATATCAACCGCACAGGGGGTATCCGCTCTCGCCGCATGTCTCAGCTCGCTCGCCGTCTGCTCCTCCGGAGTCATTCGCGGCGGAATCGCTGCGTGCCATTTTTTTTCCCCCGGCGAACTCAACTGTGCAGCCGATGCGCTCTCACGGCAGTTCACGCCCGGGAAAACTGAGACTCCACCCCCGGCTGTCCAGCTGTTATAGGTGCGCTCTGCGCGCTGGCTAACACAGCTGGCCCCTGGGTGTGCGTAAATACGCATTTCTCTCCAGTGAGCCTTCTCGCAGATACTGTGTTATGTCAGGGAGGACGAGGACCAGGTCTGTTATTGCGCCTCTGGCTCAATCTGATCTGTTTTCAGCTCTCTCCTCGTGACGGCCCCTCCCTGGCATATCCCTTTGAAGAAGCTCCTTCTTCTTTGGAACAGGCACCATCTGGCACCCGCGCCCAGATCTCTGGAATCACGTGTAAGGTCCATAGATGGAGCGTGGAGGACTTAGGTGACTTACCGGTTCGGTGGTTAACACCGTCACTCAGGCTAGAGCACCCTCTACGAGGCATGCCTACGCCCTGAAGTGGAGTCTATTCGCTGTGTGGTGTACTTCTCTCCGAGAAAGACCCCGGACATGCCAGATCAGTGTGATGCTTTCCTCCTTCAGCTGGCTGAGCTAAGGCTGTCCCCTTCGCACTGAGGGGTTGGCGTTACGATCATCCCCGCTCTGAGGACGCGGGGATGGCGGCGCGCTGGGAAAGCATCGCCTCATCATCCAGTTCCCAGAGGGGCGAGACGCTGGTTAATTAAATCAATCCTGTCCCCCTCTCATACCCACTTGGAGATCTCTCTTAGGAGAGGTCTGCTCGATCCACTCGACTCAGTATCTTTAAGTTTTCTGTCCAGGTAGACAGCTCTGCTGGTCGTGTTGGCATCGGTCAAGAGGGTCGGGTATCTGGAGGCATTTTCGGTCAGCGAAGTGTGCCAGCAATTCGGGCCGGTCCACTCTCACGTTTTCCTGAGACCCCGGCCCACCTATGTGCCCGAGGTTCCTACAGCGCTTTTTTAGACTATGTAGTGAACCTGCAAGCGCTGCCCACGGAGGAGGCAGACCCAGCCCCTTTCTTGCTGTGTCCTGTTCGCGCTCGGCGCTTGTGACCGCATTAGAGCTTACGACTCTAAGCAGCTCCTTTTCTGTTATGATCGGCAGACGGGAAGTGCCATATCCATTCTGAGGTTGGCCCACTGGATAGTGGATGCCATCTCCCTCGCTTTTCTATGCCAGGGTGAGCCGCGTACCCCGGGAGTGAGAGCGCACTCGACTAAGAGTATCGCCTTCTCTTGAGCGTAAGCACGCGGCGCCTCTCTAACAGACATCTGTAGAGCTGCGGGCTGGGCGACACCTAATACATTCGTAAAGATTCTATAATCTTTGAGTGGGCTGATTTTCCTCACGTGTGCTGGATACGCCAGTGAATGAGGAAATTCAGTACGGTGTTGAAGCACGCTTGCTGCGCCTTTCTCTCTAAACACAGAGATTCGTGCGCTTATTCACTCTGTTCAGTTGAGTTCCCCATTTGGCGAACCCTGCAGAGTTCCTCCGAGGCCCCCAGCATCTGACTCAGCGGAGGAGTCAGGTGCCTGGCCCATTACGTAGTTGGCATGCCCACTTGGTCAGCCCGCGTTCTGGGTATAGGTGCCTGCTATGCGCGATCCCCGCTGGCGATCCCATATGCTTCATTCAGCCACGGTGTAGTTCCTCCTCTTAGGCGGGCCCGTGTCTTCCCTCCCCGCTAACCATCCTTCATATGTGTTCTCCCCCTTTTCAGGGTTAGTCCATATGTCTTCCTGCCACCAGGTCTCCCCATTGGGCAGCAGGTGGCCTCCGCAGCGTCCTCCCTATCGGGACTGCACGCTTCCCAACGTACTGTCGTAATTTAAAATTCCTAGTATCTTAACTAGGTGTATTTTTTACGACTCCCCAAAAAATATAAATAAGCCTTTAAGTGCTTCACAGGTAAGTAAGGTAAGTTAGGGCCAGGGGACACGTTGGTGGGCTGCGTCTCTGGTGATGATGGTGCGCTCACGCCGGAGCCTGGCAAACCTCTCACCAGCGACGTGGTAAGGTTCAATCACTGTGGCGTTTTCCATAGATTTCCCCATAGTGGAAGTTTCCACATAGCATTGTAGTTCCCCTCCCGCTGGGGAACGTAACGGTTACTAAAGTAACCCTCGTTCCCCAAGGGGGGAACGGAAATGCTATGTTCCTTCGCCACAGGGATTGCGCCTTAGCTGACAGCTGTAGTTCGGCTTCTCAGCTAGAAAAGGTGTGGTTGTGTGGCACAGCAGGCATTCTTATTCACAAGCTGATTATGATTGCTGCCAGCTGTGCACGCTGACACCGCCAACTCATTGGCATTTCATTGGCCCGTTTAATTACTCTTCAGAATGATTGGCTTTCTGACGAAATCCCCATAGTGGAAGTTTCCACATAGCATTTCCGTTCCCCCCCTCGGGGAACGAGGGTTACTTTAGTAACCGTTACGTTCTACTCACAATCCCTCACACACAAATGAACTGTCATAGTTTTATTGCAAGTATGAAATCTCCTTACACCTATAATAAATGAAATACAAGATACATGATCATATTATGAACATATTCAAACTTAATATATTACATTTCTGAACATACAAAAACATACATAGTTAATTCAGTTCAATTCAAGCTTATTTGTATAGCGCTTTTCACTATAATTGTCATGCATAGTATCTTTACAAAAGCTGCACATCACTATAGGGTGGACATTATATAAACATAGATAACTTGCAGTTATACAATATATAGTGTCCTTTCCAAAAAGGTGATGTCTATAGATATATATACTCTAGATATCGCATAGGGACCCTGAGCATGCATCAATACTGCCGCCATATTGCTCCCCTACAGTGCTCTCAGAACAAATGTCATTCAACCGCTCTTAGTCCAGACCAATCTGAAGATGCTGGACTTTTGCGCTGCGTATGGGTGTAGTAATGAGCAAACAAAGAAAACAAAGCATAAAGGCATAACATTTTATAAGTAAGATTTCTTTTTTTGCTATTTTGTATGTTACAAACTTTTGTGCTCAACAAGTAACGTTATTGATGATAATACAGTCAGTTTCTGCACTGACCTTAAGGCAAAGTAGCACCAACTTGCATTAAATTCTAGGCTTATGCTAGTTTTGTTGAATAAAATCAGCAAACAGTGTAAATTAAATATGACAACAAGACGCTGCAGTTCCAGAAACTTTTTGTCACTTTTTGTATTATTGTCAGCTAAGTGAAGCAACGGCTAGTTTTTGAAGTAACTTATAAGGGGGCCTAATAAAATAACAGTGCCTGCGCGTGCATACTTTCCACCCTACATTATTGAATATTACAAATATTATATACCATTTAGATCAGAAAGGTGGATGTGCACATTGAGATGCAGGGATATTGATGGTTCACACGAATCGCTCATAACGGAGATTCATTCACAAACGAATTGCTCCCTCCGAAGTGAAAACAGGAGAGGGGGTGTGTTTCTGGACATGGATTGTCGTGCTTTCCAGCTTTTCTCTTAATGAATCAAACTCAGTCTGGAGGTTATAAATATCAGAAGAATATACTTTATTGGAATATTTTCCACAAAAGTAGAGACAGCCTGGAGCAAACCCATCTCAGTCTCTCCCCAGGACAAATCCAAAGTGTCAGTCTTCTTCACAATCTTTAAACAGTTCACCTCTAGGTGTTCTTGTTTTAACTTCGACCATTTTAGGATGTTTTCTCTTTACTGAGAGGTTCAGTATATCTTTAGGTGCTCATGTTATTCTAGCCCTGTCCCCTGCAATGCAAACACCTGTTTTCACACCAAAGTTATCTCTCCATAGATTCAATCTCTTCCGAGTATTTACATACATTCCCATGATGGTACATTCATTTGATAATATGTCACTCACTCTCCTGAAAGCCTCTCACAGGTATAACTTCATATGTGTGTTTTACATATACAATCAATGTTTTACATATAAACTCATTCTCCAGCAGCTCTAAACAATAGTGACCCCACACATTCCTCAGCATGACACCCATCCTACACACACCACCAGTTGTCACCTTTTTTCTCAAAATACACCACCAGTTGTTGCCCTTTTACCTCAAAATACATGTCTATACATCTCTAGATGGTTATATAGGTTGACATGTTTACTACACACTTTTAAAGAATAAAAAATCTTCTTCAGGATTAGATCAAATTTAACAGGGAGGGAGGATAATACATTTCCATGCACACAAACACCTGCTCTTTGTCGGCAATGCTCGTGCGGTCACTTATCCATTGATGTAGAAAAGTGATGTATAATTATAATTTTTGTAATTTTAAAAAAATTGGCATAATGACAACCGGGAAAACTCCCGATCATAGATATATGTGTATATATCTTGGGCTCCGTATGGCCAGTCCTCCACTGCACCTTGGTCCCACATTCATTTCAAAGGAGAGCTACCCTGTACCAAAATGGCAGCTCTATTGATTCATTCCTTCCAATAGACAACAATAGAGTAGGCGACATCTAATGTAAATATCTATGGGTGATGTCTATGTGTATAATACACATCTATGGTAAGTCTTTGTAGAGGTAGCAATTTGTGTATTAAAACTAGTTAATTCATGACACACTATTTCTAGTGTTTTCGCTGCAGGGTTTCCAGTGTTTTAGGAAAAAAAAAGTCCTAATCAGTTTTGAAAGTTGAATACACACCTGCTCTGGGCTTGCATTGTGTTAAGCCCAAAGTATACTTCTGGTTTTGCATATGCTTATCATATTCATACAGCCGAACACATAGCCCTTCAAAATATACTCCATTAAAAATATATATATTGTAAGTATGCGTATGCGTAGTAGAAAGTTTCATTTTTGTCCGAAGCTTTTGTATTTTTGTATTTAAAGGGATAGTTCATGCAAAAAATGAAAAATTACTCCATTTACTCATTCTCAAGGAGATATAAACCTTTATGAGTTACTTCTATAGTAGTAAAAACAAATACTATGGAAGTCAATGGTTTCCAGCTTACTTCGGAATATCTTCTTTTGTGTTCAGCAGAAGAAATAAACTAATAAAGGCTTGAAACAAGTAAAATGATGACAGGATTTTCATTTTTTGTGTAAACCCTTTAAAATCCCTTTAAGGCCCGCTCCCATCAAGAAGTATGTTTAGTGTGAACATCTAATACGATAAACATCATTTGAATGAGAGGCTGTAAAATGCGTTTCTTCAGGCTAAGAGAAAAAAGCCATCTGCATAAAAAAAATGTTAATGTCTCTTGTTTTCTCTGCCTTTTTATGCGTTTGAACTTGATGTAATGTATTTTGGGATTCCATTATCTAGAAAGGATATATGTGATGCTGCTTAATTCAGTCAAATCAGTTTTTTTCTGTTAAATTCAGTCTGTTTAGAATTGGAGGGCATCCATGGCCTTAAAATGGTTTCTAGGTAGGAAGCTGCCTACCGCTGCTGTCTCACGCTCTGATAGTAAAAGACCCGATTGATGTATGGAGCTGCATGAGGCACAGAATCACCCAGCGGTGTTGTTTATCTATGATCCCATTACAAATTGAGAGCCCTTAGTTTCCAGTTGTCTGGCGCTGTACATTTATATGTGACTAAAGATGGAAAACTCCTTCTGCCTTCTAAGAAGTGTGTGCTGCATCAAGCTTGAGGTTCTTGAGGTTTACAGAATGGATGTCCCAATGATAGACACCCCCACCCCTCATAACAATGAGCACAGAGTATGATGCTGGGGAAATGGGCAAACACATTAAGCTTAAAGCCCGCAGAGAGCCAATGGGCCGAGGAAAGCGAAACAGTCACAGTTATTGCTCGCTAGTCAGGCCATGTCAAGGACGACACATTTGTTTCGGCCGTCTTCCTTGTCTGGTTCCAGATCGGTGCATATTGTTGAATAAGACAGAAGGGCACGGGAAGTCCACTACTCAGGCAGCTGGCCGTGTGAAACATAAATAAATGTGGTTGAGGTGTGCTGCGGTGGAAGCATCGAGTTGTTTGTCCACAGGGGGCTGATGAGACACACTGATGAATATTTTCATCTTAGACTGCTCTCTTCTTGGCAATCTGGGATTCGGTTTAGCTTACACCTGAATTTTAGAGCAACTACTTGAATTTAAAATTAACAGTCAAAATTGCATTGTTGATGAGGAACAAAGAAACAAAAATATATAATTGCCATTGGTGCATAAGTCACATTTATGACTACAGTCAGGCATAACATATACTAGATAGATAGATAGATAGATAGATAGATAGATAGATAGATAGATAG
>CAIGQV010001319.1:4596285-4619540 GCA_903798115.1 Danio jaintianensis | reverse complement strand
TAGATAGATAGATAGATAGATAGATAGATAGATAGATAGATAGATAGATAGATAGATAGATAGATAGATAGATAGATAGATAGAAAGAAAAAGAGATGAAGTCATGTATAATATAATGCTATTGTGTCTAATGTTCATTAGGAAGGCCCTAGGGGTGGTCCACAGTGTATTTTTAAGGCTTGGTTGTGTTTATAAGATGCAAAGCAATGTGTGCTCATGCTTCATTTGTAAAAAAAAAAATCACGTTATTTTTTCATACTTTGATTATATACAGCTACTCAGCTAACATGAAAATGACTGTCATATTTCCTAGTTCCTCCGAAAGCCCGCCCTCAAGAGGCTCTGATTGGTCAGCTGACATAACGTGCTGTGATTCGCACATCGGCTCCACGTCACCAGGAAATGCGTCACGCCCCTACAAGCACGCGCTTTTGCGCTGTGTAAACACTCAGTCAGAGCAGCTGTTAGCTGTATTAGTAAGTGCCTGAGTCAGACAGAAAATGAAAAGGACACAGCTGAACCACATGCCTGCTCTCTAAAATAAAATCTGACAACTGTCTTTCATATATATTTGAAATAAGCATGTGTAAGTAATATGAAACGTTCACATATCTTTTGAGAGTTGATTATTTGAGATGAATAACGCACGGAAAGCGGCTGCATAGAGAGATACTGCAGCGCTGGTGAAGATTGTGGGTGTTTACAGCCATATTTATGGATAAATATGAATTTCTAGCTAAATTGTTAACAGTGTCAAACATTGTTTACATCCTTGTTTACGTCCTCGCTACAACATACTGTTAATGCTAGAAACTATGCATGTAATAGATCAATTTTAACAAATACAAATATTTACAGGTTGTGGCTCACAATCTTATGGTTGGAGCTGCTCTTTCTTTGAGGAGTTTTTAGCCGAATCCAGCACTGAACTGGGAGAGATTCTGGAAGCTGTCCTTTGTCAAATGCTAGCTATATCTTTATTATAATTCTCTGGAACATAATTAAAATTAAACTGTAAGCACTTCTCTCTTTGTGTCGTGTCCTTTGTAAGCCCAAATACAGAAACAGAACAAGTTCTGTGGAAATAGCAGCGTTTGGATGGCATTTTAGCTTTCTTCGCTACATTACAGCGTTACAGCGCCTCTGGCCACCCCCCTTTGCTGGTCAATGCGCGTGGTCAATGCGCGTAACCTGAAGCACTTGTGATCTCACTAGCCTGGATGTATGTTTTTGTAGTCCCAAAACTCCGTTTGCTGTAGGCTTTGCTAAGCTAACTCTGTAAAAGCCAATATCTCCCTTTGCATTGAACTTTGTGAGCATATTACATTCAGAGATGTTGTTTATGTTCACACAGTTACATTACACATGAACTAAAGTTTAAAATATGATATTGTAGTGGACCACCCCTTTAAGGATTTTAGAACAAAAAGTGTAATAATTACAATAATCTGCACAGTTTGATGATATAAGATGTGAGCCAAGTGATCATTTGATTAAATCACTATTAGTAATGCAAGGTTATTCATGATTTTACATTAGTTTTAGTTTGTATTTCGTTTTGACTTTTTGTTTTCAAATTCAGTTAGTTTTAATTAGTTTTTAGAGGTAGATTTACTAGTTTTTGTTAGTTTTTATATTTTGAAATTACTTAGCTTTAGTTTAGTTTTTATTAGTTTCAGTGTTAGGTTTAGTTTTTTTGTTTGTTGTTTTTTTGTAAGTTAGGATATTTGTTAGGTGCAAGATTTAAAATCATCAGAATAAATACTGTATGATAAAAACTCAACCAAAGATAGGCTACTTTTTTTTTTGACACAAGAACACTACCATCTACCACTATCATCTACCCATCATCAAATTCAAATACAACAGCCCACAAGATAGCAGCCTGAAGTAAAATATGTGTGCAAGGCTGCTTCTGAGGTTAGATACACAGTAGTGATGGGAAGTTCAGATCTTTAACGTGAACTGGATCATTTGTGACAGTCTTCCCATGTTTGGACTCAACATATCAAAAATATGTAGTCAGCAATCATAATTTCAGTCAGTTAAAACATCACCATGATCTGAAAAGTTTCTTACAATTACGTTTTGCAACCCAACTGAGGCATGATTCACTTATTTAAATTCCATTGCAATTTTCTGAAATAAAATAAAATAAACGTACATTTTGTCAGATCCTCTCATTTAAGCCCTCAGTTTTCCCACGATGCAGTTCAATTCAAATGATTCAGTTCGATTTGGTGAATTAGTTCAACCAGTTCACTTAGAAGATCCGGTTAAAAGAACGAATCGTTAGTGATCGCGATCATTCATTCATTCATTTTCTTTTTGGCTTAGTCCCTTTATTAATCAGGGGTCACCACACTGGAATGAACCTCCAACTTATCCAGCATATGTTTTATGCAGCGGATGCCCTTCCAGCTGCAACCCATCACTGGGAAACACCCATACACTCTCATTCACACACATACACTATGGACAATTTAGCTTACCCAATTCACCTATACACCATTTCTTTGGACTTGTGGGGGAAACCGGAGGAATCCCACGCGAACACAGGGAGAACATGCAAACTCCATACAGAATGCCAACTAACCCAGCCGAGGCTCAAACCAGCGACCTTCTTGCTGTGAGGTGACAGCGCTACCCACTGCGCCATCACGCCACCTGTGATCGCGATCACTAATACAGAAATAAAACCCATTATTGGGCATAAAAATTTAAAATTAATACTTTTAAGTGTCTGCTCGAGTCGTATTTAATGTTGTCATCATGCTTCTGTCATGTCCAGCCATTGCTTTTGTCACGGGAGCAACAGCGAGGACTGACTGGAGGAGGAACAACTTGATCTGGCCAATGGCATCAGGATTACAGACTCTGAGGTGCCGTACGAGTCAAACACCTGTCGTAAAACTGGCAGCGCGAAGCAAATAGATCTACTTCTAAAAGGCTTACAGTATGTATTAAATACATTTACAAAAATGAAAACGAAGGATGTTTTTGCTATAATTTTAGTTAGTTTAACTTAGTTTTGTATATGCACAATGCAGTTTCAGTTAGTTCTAGTTTTTTTTTTTTTTTTTATAAAATTGTTCTCTGATGTCTACATAGAAAGTATGTGGCTTCGGTAAGTTCAAAAATCCGTCAAAAACTGTTACAGGTCCATTTACAACCCTATGAATGACTCTAATACAATATAATATATAGTTGTTTTTGACCATATTTGGAAGGGTCATTAATATTAATGAGCACTTCTATGATGCTCAAGTTTATGAAGTTTATTGGCATCCTTGCACTCCAGACAAATGACAGAAAGAGCGGAGTGATATGACATGATGCATAAACGTGCATTAAACGCTTACATTTAGCAGTCTACATGTGTTTGTTGCCTCATTACAAACATATGGAGCAAATTTCACAATATACACGTTTAAACAGACCTTATGCCTCCGGGGTGTCATTGATTAAATTTGTAATCCATATATCCCACATTGTATGTTCTGAAGAGCTGTAAACAGATCTGACGCAGGTCATTATTTGGCATCTTTAAGGACTTCAGCTTGAATTGAGTCCTAAACGTTGTCCTTGTTGTTGTAAGCACAAAAGGGTTGTTGTAAGCACAGTTGTACTTTGTATTGGCACAGTAACCATGAGCCTACTTTTCAACAATATAACTGCTAAGCTCTTTATTAAATTGTGTAGGTTTACATTTAAAACAGTGAATTGCTTTTTTTTTTTTTTCTTTGCCGTATTGTGTTTAAGTAAAACTTAACAAACATAAGTAAAACTTTTGATGCACATATTTCCTTCCTTTTCTAGATAACATTTGCGAAGTTCTATTTATTTGAGACAGCCGTCTTAATTGAGATGCTAATTAAGATCATCATGAAAATGCAATTAGTTGTGTATTTAAAAAGATGCTTGTGCAGTCTGCTTTATATTTGTATCTGCTTGTTAAAGTACTTTTAAAAGTTGATTGACTGTAAGTTATGCTTTACATTAGGAATAGCTTGTTTTAAAAGCAGTTTGCCTAAAATTGGCTTGTGGTGTATACAGATGGGTGAAATCACTTGAAGGCCCGATATTTTACTCATAATTTATTTAAAGATTTCAGATGCAAAAAAAGCTCTACGTGCCATTTAAAATGTTCTTCTAAAATAAGCATTTTTCTCAGACTCTAAGGCTGATTAATTGGTTCTTTTCATTGCTTTTAATGTAAATAACTGAACAAAAACGTAGGAGGTTGAGAAAAATGCTCATTTAGAAGGCAATTTCAGACGGAATTTAGACATTTTTGCATCTGAACCATTCATTCATTCATTCATTCATTCATTCATTCATTCATTCATTGCTACTTGTTCTAACTACTTGTTTAAAATGAGCTAAAACAACAGGATAGTTGGCATTTCTGTGTGGAGTTTGCATGTTTTCCCCGTGTTGGCATGGGTTTCTTCCGGGTGCTGCGGTTTCCTCCACAGTCCAAAGGCATGCGGTATAGGTGAACTAAATTGACCATAGTGTAGAAGTGTGTGTGAATGAATGTGTGTGGGTGTTTCCCAGTACTGGGTTGTGGCTGGAAGGGCATGCGCTGAGTGACACATATGCTGGAATAGTTGGCGGATCATTCTGCTGTGGCGACCTCTGAAATAGAGACTAATCCAAAGAAAAATGAATGAATGCTTTTTAAACGTTTTAAAAATATTATTAATGTTATTTGTCTTACCTCTTTAGAATGACAAGGGTCAGTATCCGGCTGATGTTGTGCCAGAGCCTCTGGACATGCCTCTGGAAATCGCTGATGCTGCAGTCCAGGCTAAAGAGCTGCGCACACTGCTGCAGGAGGTGCTCCCCAGGCCTGATGCTCCTCTCTCTCTCCTGCCTGCACCATTTTCAGGTGTCCTCTCAGACAAAGCTCGTGCACAGCTTTCAAGCATGGGCCTTCACCTCGGAGACAAAGTCGTCATCGCTGGTCAAAAGGTACACAATTAATCCTTTCTTTTGGACACATGTAATGAGCAAAGCGTTTTTTGGTCCCACTTTATATTAGGTGGCTTTAACTACTATTTAATTGCATGAAAAAATAAATACAGTGCAATTACTGTGTTCATAATGTATTGCAGAACACTTCTGGTGCTATTGAGTTGGGATACAGATAGGGTAAGAGACAGGTTTGGTGGTATGGGTAAGTTTAAGGGTGGGTTAAGGTGTAATTAAATATGTAATTACAGAAATTAATAACAGATGCATAAGTATATTAAAATAAGCCTTTGTTTAGTAAAATAAATAGTTATAATGAAAATAAATGTCTTATCCATATCCCCCCTTTTTTATTTAACTTCATCTCTGAATTTGTAATATTGAAAGTTTTTACATAATGAACATATCCATGTTGGCTTTTATTAATATATAAACATTGTTCAACGAAAATCAACCATACCAACCTTTAGATGGATTCATGAACTTGAACGTGGTCATATACAGTGGCGGAAATAAGTATTCAACACGTCACCATTTTTCTCAGAAAACATATTTCTTAAGGTGCTGTTGACTTGAAATTTTCACCAGATGCTGGTACCAACCAAAGAAATCCATATATGCAAAGACAATAATGTTAGTTAGTTTACAAATTAAGTTATGTGAAATAAAATGAAATGACACAGCGAAAAAGTATTGAACACATGAAGAAAGAGAGGTGTAGAAAGGCAGTGAAAGCCCAGACAGCAGCTGAAATCTCTCAGTAGTTCTTCAGCAACCCTCTGCCTCTCGTCATTGTAAATTAACATTAGCTGCTTCAGTCCAACATCTACATTAGCAGGATGATGAAGATGAATCCAGGGTAGACATTTCAGCAAGACAATGATCCAAAACACAGCCAAGGAAACTCAAATGCTTTCAGAGAAAGAAAATCAAGCTGTAGAATGGCCCAGCCGATCACCTGACTTGAATCCAATATAAAATACAAATTAAATACCAGATTTGATAGACGAGATCCACAGAACCATCAAGATTTTTACACTCTGTTGTAGTCTGTGAACAAAATCTCACCTGAGCAATTCATGTGATTCATTCTCCATATGACAGGCGTCTTTAACCTGCCATCACCAAAAAAGCCTTTTATATAAAGTATTAAATAAATTTCAGTAGTTCAGTACTTTCTCCTTGTGTCATTTCATTATTACACATTACAAGTTTTTCAGATGTTTTTTTTGTTTTGTTTTATTTCGATGTTTGTATTGTTTTGGGTTTTTACCAAAATCTGGTTCAATTCCATGTCAACAGCTCCTTTAGAATATCCCCCCCCCCCAAAAAAAAACATGATGAGTTGAATACATATTTCCCCTACTGTAAACATGCAACTGAAAATTTGTATATGTTATATGTTTCCATATTGAAAAAATACTATAGTAAATAGTATAGTGTTTTGTAACAATACTGTAGTAAAGTACTTGAATTAATCTGTTGTGGTAATCCTATGGTTGCTCTAGTATTAGCCAATACTGTTCTATTTTTTTTAACTACACTGTAAAACATTTAATGACAAGAAGTCAAGACAACAAATATCTTTATGTTGCTTTAACTTCTTTGAATCAGTTAATCAGGTTTTTAAGTTATACAAAGTTTAACTTCATATTTTTAGTCACTTTGATTGATGTAAGTTGAGACGGCTATAAAAGTCAATTTTATTCAACAAAAAAGTAAGGCAGCAATTAATTTACAGTGTATGGGGTATATTTTACTACAATACACCACAATTTACTGTAGTTAGGTCTAAAGTATGCTACAGTATTTGTTACAGTTTATCAGTTCACAATAGTATGTCCTTGAATTCATAAAAAATCAATATATAGTATACTGCACTTTACTATAGTATGGTTCAAAAACAGTATAGTATTTACTTTAAAGTACTAACGTATTTTTTTATGTAGGTTATGTCATGTTATATGGCTCCGAATTAAAGAAAGAGAGAAACAATAACACATTACTAACTGATTTTACTCAATATACTTTATTTCTTTACTGTATACATTTTGTTTGTTTCTCTATCCAGTTTTGCTAATATAAGAGTAATTTCACTTCATAAACATCACATCTATATGGTTAAATTCAAATGGCATTGTCATTAAAACTAATTTTAGTCTCATCCCGACATCACTTTTGGCCACTTCTGTACTGTATATATAAAAATTTTGTTTGTATGTGTTGGATAAAACCTCACAATATAAAAACGGGTGACAAAAAGTTTCGCTTCGAACATACAAAACATAACAGGTTTGCTGTGATTGGTATTGATTGAAGTTGTAGAGAAATCCAATTGAATAGAAACTGCTGCACCCCCACACAATGTTCCACGAAATGAGAGCTGTCTGAAGGAAATTACTTCATGCGCTGCTTCCAGCAAAGACCTCAAAATTTCCCTGAATGGCGTCCTAAAGCGGTCATGCAATCAAATATGGCCTGTATGCTGTGTAACAGTCAGCTAGATTTCAAGCTGGGGCCCAAAGTGACATCATCAGTAATGGATAAGGAATCAGCTGGGGCCAGACTATACTATATGTAGATGAAAATGCTGTGTATTACTTACTATTGGAGAAAGTGTAATGGCTAACATGGCTTCCTCAGGGCACCAATCAAATAACAGCATTAATGTCAGTGGCCAGTTTTACGACTGTCTTACTGTTTTCACGGCTCTCGTCTTACATATTGCGCAAGTGATTTTTTTTTATTGAAATTTAATGCAGATATCATGAAAATCACTGAACAAATACACATATAAAAATATACTATAGTAAATATTATAGTGTTTTTTTAACCATACTATAGTAAAGGTCTGGTGTGGTAGTTCTATAGTTGCTATGGTAACACAAAAACTATAGTAATATAAACAAAATGACCATACTGTAGTTTTTTTTTTTTTATAAATATAGGGTATACTATACTACAATACACCACAGTTCACGGTAGTAAAAACTAAAGTATACTACAGTATTTATTACATTTCACTGTAGTTCAGGGGTACTCAAGTTCTGCTAGAACTCAGCACTAGGGTTCCAAACCATAACAATAAATTAAATACTTTTTTAAAAATATATTTTGTAAATAATTGTATTTTGTTGCCATGAATACAGATGATGAATCAATTAAGTGTAGAAGTGTATATAAAAATAAAAAATAAAACACTTAATGTCATGACGTATTGCATCAAAATTAATCTAGATGGGCCGGATACATATAGAGTACCCCTTTTATGGTTAATACTATATTATATTGGAGTATTATTTAGCAAAGAGTTGTAAATATACATGGTGTAGTACACTTTACTATAGTATGGTTCAAAACACTATAGTATTTATATACACTCACCGGCCACTTTATTAGGTACACCTGTCCAACTGCTTGTTAACGCAAATTTCTTATCAGCCAATCACATGGCAGCAACTCAATGCATTTAGGCATGTTGACATGGTCAAGACAATCTACTGCAGTACTTCCAGCAGGATAACGCGCCATGTCATAAAGCGCAAATTATCTCAGACTAGTTTCTTAAACATGACAATGAGTTCACTGTACTCAAATGACCTCTACAGTCACCAGATCTCAATCCAATAGAGCATCTTTGGGATGTGGTGGAACAGGAGATTCACATTATGTATGTGCAGCCGACAAATCTGCAGCAACTGCGTGATGCTATCATGTCAATATGGACCAAAATCTCTGAGGAACATTTCCAGTACCTTGTTGAATCTATGCCACGAAGAATTAAGGCAGTTCTGAAGGCAAAAGGGGGTCCAACCCGGTACTAGTAAGGTGTATCTAATAAAGTCGCCGGTGAGTGTTTATATATATATATATATACACACACACAATCTCTATAGTTGACTGTTTGCAACATGTATTATTAATTGAGACTTAATGTAAGCTAACTGAGAAACGTGAATGTAAATTAATTTGTTTTTAACAGCTTATAATAAAAAAAACAAAGAAGCCATAGGAAAAAAACAAAAACATATGTTCATTTTAAAAAATATATATATTTATGTTTTACCCTCATTATATCATCATCATCAACATCATAATACGAAGCAGTTATGCAGGTTATTACATTTCAAAAAATGAGGAGTTTTACAAAACAGCCATATAAATAACACGTATTGTATAGTAATGCTATAAATAAGTTCTAATTGTCGTGACATTCCCGTTATTTAATGCCAAATATGTTTACATTACAAGATTATTGAACAGGCTGTCGATTCATTAAATGATTAGCTATTTCTTCACAAAACGCCTCCATTGACATCCTTTAAAAAAGTCATCTGGTCCTAGGGGCAGAACTGAAGCGGTTAGCCTTGGTAACACTTTATTTTAAGTCATTATTAGCGCTATTAACAAACCATTAACTAAAACTATTAGCTCAAAAAACTACCAATTAGCTGCTAATCAATAGTTAGTAAGGTAGTAGTTGGGTTTAAGCATTGAGTAGGATTAGGGATGTAGAATAAGATCATACTTTGTTAGTAAGGTTGGGAAAACATAGTTGTATTAATACATATTTATAGTTTACCCTTATTGTTTCATCATCACCATCATCATACAAAGCAGTTATACAAGTTATTGCATTTCAAAACATGAAAGCCATATACAGTAAAATAACCTGAAGCGTTAGCATTAACCTTGTTAAATCTATTTTAAGTTATAATTCATGCACTACTAGTTAACAGTTAAAATCTTAATAATAGGCAGGTAATTAGCCAGTAGTTAATAGTGCAAATCGTGACTTAAAACAAAGAGTTACCTCAGCCTTATTAGCTAAAGCTTTTCAGCTTGTCATCTATTGTCTTTGCAGAGGCTCTCTTACCATTTGCAGTGAGTAAGGATAATGGCGATTCAGAAAACTGAAAGAAGAGTTGAGAGTCCAGAGGGCATGCTCATCTGCATTGTCCTTGCAGAAATAATTGTTTCTGTTTTTTTTCTTCGTCTGGCTCTCGCCCTCACATACCTACACAGCAAAATTATCCATTAATGAAATCCTCCGCCACGTTGGGACTAAAGTGAGCAGAGTGCCTAGAATCTGCAGATTGGCTAATCAAAACCCCATTATCTTCAGGGATCCTCGGCGCCGCTGCCTTTCTTTGATCCCCATTTTACTTTTAACGTTATTTTTATCCGAGCTCATTTGCCTGTTTATGAATGTCGGCGCATGAGAAAACAAGGTCGGCTCTCCGGCGACCGGTCGAACGGGCCTAAATATGTGCCGCTGTGCGCAGCCTGTTTGTTTCTGGAATAAAGAAGTAATCACTTTTCATTGCCCTCCGGAGTATGAAGCAAGATAAAGAGAGCGTGAAACAGGTCTATTGAACATGTATTATCGCCTCGCCAGCCTACGCGGCCAGAAAACTATTTCTCACACCGTCCCCAGCAGAGCCTCCCCTGCGTTTGCTAAAGTGTTTCTGCAGGGTGCTCCTGTGGACCTCAGATTAAATGCATTAAAGAGATGTGTAAACCTATAGGTTACTCTATGACTCTGTTTTGTTTTTTTAGGTCGGGGCTTTGCGATTTTGCGGCAGTACGGAGTTTGCTGGTGGTCTATGGGCTGGAGTGGAGCTTCAACAACCGGTGGGAAAGAATGACGGATCAGTAGCTGGTGTTCAGTACTTCACCTGCCCCATTAAACATGGTAAGAGTGTTGATAGACATGGTTTTCTTTTATGATAGTGAATTTCCAAGATTAATGTTAAAAAATATATTGGCAAAAAGTTACCTAAAGGCAACAAAGCTGCTACAGTAGTCGTGGATCAAAACTTTTCATTCAAGTTGTTCTAAAACTGTTGAGATACATCCATACTACTGTATGTTTTTTCCAAAGATGGGTTGTTTTTGCCAAATAAAGCCCTTCAGTCTTATACAACAGCAATGTTGATAAGCCTGTTGGACTTTATTTTGCGATAATAACCTCCTGAGTGTACTTTATCCCATACTGCGCTGATCCTTTATTATTTATTTTTAATATTTGTCTTTTGTATCATATTAAAATGTGTTGCTACTTTCGAAAACAGATTATTTATGTAGACTCTTCACAAATGCATTACAATTATGAGAATAGTGCTTTTCACACTTAAAATTGTTAAACCTTGGTCAACCTAAACCCTAAACCCAACCTAAAACCCTGGAACCTAACCCAGGAGTCCTGGGTTATCTGTGATCACATTTCACACTGCTCGTAGGGCTGATTTATACTTCTGCGTCAAGCGCATGCGTATGGCCCGGGGCAGCCTTCGTGCGGTCGCATAGCCCTTCCTCGCCGTGGCTGACACCGACACTAATGCGCACCTCTCAAAAAATTGTCCGCAAAAACGCGTAGTGCAAGCTCTGTGATTGGTCGGCTTGGTAGCGCTGACAAGCGTGGGCGGTGCTGCGAGCCCGATGTAGCGATTGTTTACAAGTGTCGAGTCCCGTGAAGGAGCTCCAGATGGAAACTTTTGTTTTGTGTTTACCTTATGATTAAAGTTGTTGCACGTCTGCCAGTTCCCCCCTCTGAATGAGGGAGATTTAGCTACTTTTAGCGTTCAGAAAAAACAAAACATCCGTGAAGAAACTCGACACAGAGGAACATAAAAACCTACTGCCAGCTAGCGTTTCGGAAGTGTTATTGCAGAGCAACACAAACAGCACGCAGAAGTATAAATGCACGACTACGCGCAAGGCAGGCGCCCTGGGTCATTCTGATCACTCGACACAAAAGTATAAATCAGCCTTTACTATACCTGGGGTTAATGAATATTTCTGGGTATTCGTTAAGAGATATTTCACACTGTACATTCCTAAATCCCTGTTTTAAGCTTCAAGAGATATGCAGAAAACAAAGACAAAAATCAAATGATTGAAAACTAGGAACAAAGTATGTCATCTTACCATCTACTTACCATCTTTTAATATTTTTACTTTTCTCTCACTGCTGTGTACATGATGCACATTTCCTGTTACTGACATGACATGAGCCTCGCTGCTCAGTTTCTGATTGGCTGTCTGTTGCCAAGCGTCCAGTAGCAACACTTAAACTCTGCTCCGTTTCGCACTGAACAAACTGACCATCACAATGCAGGATTTACACCACACATGCCATCCTAAGGGCTCATTCACACTGAGGACGTCATTGCTTCTAAAAAATGTGAGACGCAACGCTTCAGAATGGTTTGAAAAAAAAAACGTGCAGCATAAATCACGGGGGTATCCATACACAGCTACTGAGTGCCAACGGTTGCCCCGCCTCTGAGCTTTTCTGATTGGTCTACTGCTTTGGAACTGACAGTGATGAACAGTTCTTTTAACATCACACAGCATCTAAAAAATGCTGTGCTCACTTCAAAAGATGAATTCACATGCGAGTGTGACGATCATACACGTCTGTCAAGCGCATGTTTTCATTGAAAAAGAATAGAAATATAGCGCATTGGAAATAATAATAGTAATAAGCACGTTCTGCTTGAACCGCCCCCTAAGGGTTCATTAACACAGAACGCGTCTTTGCTTATAAAAATGTGAAACGCAGTGCTTCGGAATGCTTTGAAAACAAGCGCAGCATAAATAGCAAGGGTATCTGGCTACTGAGCGCCAGTAAACAGAAACTTTCAAAGGTTGCCCTGCCTTTGAGCTCCTCTGATTGGTCCACTGCTTTGGAACTGACAGTGATGAGCGCCACTTTTTTTTTTTTTTTGATGTCGTGTGAAGTTAAAAGAGCTTCAACTTTCACATGCTGTCTAAACGTCATGTGGTGGCACTTTAATAGATGCAAAAGTAAAGGTCACACACTTCCATCAAGCATATGTTTACATTGAAGAACAATAGAAAAAGTAACACATTCGAAAGGAAAAACGCGTTCTTTGTAAACCACCCCTAACCCTGCTCCGGAGCAGGGTTTTTTATAACCCCAGATAACATTAGGCGCTAACATAATTTTCAAATTGCATGTGTGAAATGTATCTTTACCTAGGGATAAAAGTGGTGTTTATAACGACAATAAACTGGGGTTAAGCGCAGTGTGAGAGGCGTGTGTATGAAATGATTGCCGATACCCAACCTTTTTTTGTTTTTCTTTTTATATTAGCCGGTGATTTCAGAAATGAGTACAATTCAGATCTTCACATCTTGTTTGTTCTTAATAACTAACAAAATCATTCATCTTTGACCCTCCTCAGGAATATTCGCCCCTCTTTCTAAAGTCACCAAGCTCTCGGAGCGTCGAAAACACAGTCCCCGGCAGCCCTGCGTTCCTGTCCCCCACCCGAGACGGATTGACTTGGCGCGGGTTACATCCAAGGTCAACACAGGTACATCTTTCACTGACCCGGTTGCTTAATGATCCTCTTTACACCTCACAAACCCAATATCAATAGGAAACCAGCGGCCACCACAGACTCAAAGCTAATTACCATCCCAGAGGACCTGCTTCATAAATAAACTTACACAAGTGAACAGCGATAGTGGTGATAAAGCAGTTGGTGTTAGCGCTTTATTCTGTCCCCTTCAGGGTTGTAGAGACAATAAAAAGCCTTGTGAGCACTGAAGAAATGGGGGAGTCATTTGAGGGAGCTATTTTCACTTGTTTGTCATTACAGCGTTCACCCCGGGGGCCGTTTATACAGACGTGACACCCGCCGATGTGTAGAGTGAATCACACTATCATCCGTAAAGTCTGTTTGTCGCATATGCACATGAAAGAGGACTGATGACATTTCAAGTCATACATTATCTTCTATGATAGAAAAGAAGATTCTGTAGAAGGAAAGCTTTTAGCTGTGTATTATAGTTATTAGCTGTTATCTGGATCTGCCCTTAAAGGTGCTGTATGTAAGTTTTTGACTCTTCATAAGCAATACCATAATATGTTTGCAGATATTGAAGAAACATGCTAAGTGAACATTCTTGTTTATCTGAAAAACAATGCTGAAGTCAGTTATTCTGCTTTGAAAATGTGAGTTAGGTGCCGGAACGTCTGTCTTTGTTTTGGTTCTTTTAACCCGCCCACTGCCACTTTAGCCAATTATATTTCAGCACCCCGATTGATGGAAAACAGCGTATTTCATTCATTCAGTCAGGAAGGTTCTCAAAGCATGCATCCGCGACCAAAATGCAACCTCTGGTGGACAGCAGAATCCGAAATGAGACTCAGATTCAGAGTTCCACATGAGGTGGTTATTAATTCGCAAATAATATAAATATCACAAAAGTAAACATTAGGTGAGCAGGTTACATTGTAATCCCGTGTCCTAACAACACGCTACGTGATGAGATTTGCAGTGATAAGCAATTTGGCTGTTTGCACCAGATGAAACACGACAGAAATGTAAATACAGCAATTCAGAAGCACAGAATAGTGCACTTACTGCACTCCAACAAAATGGAAAGGTTTATATTCTAATTAATGCATATTAAACCTCTAACATTATTAAATGTACATGCTGAATCACTGATATGTGTTGGTTTTGAGTCACAGTTCTAAAGTTTCAAACAGTTTATTTTATATTCAGGATCTGAGGTAAACTATCTGATGCTGCTTTCAGTAGTATGGCAATGTAAAATGTAAATGACATTCAAACTGACATTATTAGCATTTAACAATGAATAAAGCACATGAGATGTACCTGAGGTGATCATTGTCAGTTTTCTGTTCAGCTGCAAGAATAAGAAGATGTTTCTAAAATAGAAATTTCAGGTCTTGTTAGAACTAAAACTCCTTTTAATATGGAAAATATTCCTTCTATCGTGTGCCGTTGCTTTTATTTAGAACACAATTTAAATCAGCCTTTAATCAGCCTTTAGGCTCGATAGTCAGGCATACTCCTGTTGATTTTCGTCAATCTGGCAACCTGCACTTGCATGTGTTTTGATCCAGGAGTGCAATACCTAGTGTCAAACTTACATACTGCACCTTTAAAGGGATAGTTCACCCAAAAATGGCAATTGCGCCATCATTTACTCACCTTTCACTTGTTCAAAACATATTTGAGTTACTTTCTTGTTTATTTAAAAGACGATATTTAAAAAAGATATTTAAGAAGATATTTTAAAAATGCTGGTTACTGGGATCCATTTTCTATACTATTTTGTGGAAAGTTAATGGGCATCAGCAAGCAGCATTCTTCAAAGTATCTTCTTTTGAGTTCAGCACAACAACAAAAAACTCAAAACCACATGAGAGAATAAACTATGAGTAATATGTACGTGTTTTCAGACGTGTGTTCCTTTGTTTTATTTCATTAAGTACTGATCAAATACTTTATAATATTATCATTTGGAATATTGCTTTTCAGAAAAATATACATAAAACACTTTGCAATAAGGTTCCATTCGTTGATGATAGTCAATGTATTTACTAACATGAACTAAGTATAAACAATACTTGTACAACATTCATTAATCATAGTTTAACGTGTACTAATACATTATTAAAATGCATTATTATAAATTATGCTTGTCAATATTAGTTTATGCACTGTGAGTTAACAAGACTTTATTTTCATTAATTAATGTTAACAAAGAGCAAATTTTTTTCAGATAGAAATATTTTGTGAAATTATAAATGTCTTTATCATCACTTTGATTAATTTATAGCATCTTCACTAAGTGAAAACATTATTCTCTCTCTCTCTCTTTCTCTTTCTCTCTCTTTCTCTCTCCTTATATACATACTGTATATTTTTTCTTGTTCTACCTATTGTTATGCTCAGGCTATTTTTCAGTGCCATTTTATTCCTTTCCCGCTTATCAGCTGGTAATCATTTAAGTCAAATACAGCCACCAGACTATACCTGTTAACGGCATAGTAAAAAAAAAAAAAAGTTGTCAATTTACTTATTCTTTGGCCATCCAAGATGCAGGAGGCTCTTTTTCTTCAGTAGAGCATTAAAGATTTTTAGCAGAATGCGGTCCTTTGTGGTTCATACAATGCAGGTCAATAATTATTGGTATTGGAGATTATAAATAAACACATACAAATAAATCCAATTCAGTGCCCATTGATCCTGATGAGATGCCAGGGTATGATAAAGTGAAACGATTGGTCTGTGGAAGAAACTGAACATTATTTACATTATTGCTAGTTTTAATCATCAGCCCGAGCAAACAGTTCTTGGCACATGCACGAGTGTAGCAATGTTGCTCTCCTTGTGGCTATTAAAGTCATGCGAAATAATTTTTTAAGATCAAACCATTTTATTATTATGCAAATCACAGCAGCAGCCTTTTCCCCCCCTACATTTATTGTAGGTCATGTAAATTCAAATCTTTTGGGGAAAAAAAGATTTTTAATGTGAGTCTTAAAGGTCCCTCGAAGAGTTTTAATTGGATGAAATTTTATTCGATGTTTGATGTAATCTCACCTGAACCAGAAAGACAGGTTGGAACATAGAGTAGCTCCTCCTCTTTTCTAAAACAGCCAATAGCATTTTGTCAGTCAGAGCCAGTCAAAGCTGTATACAGACTCATATATCAGATACTAGAGGGCATTTGATTGGTCAAAGATTTGATGGGAATTCATTTAATTCTCATTATTTGATTTTACTGGAAGTGACAAACCTAAAGCTTTGATTGTCTATGGAGCCCTTCACATATCACATCTAAAAAGAGTGTGGAAAACGTGAGTTGCGTCGATTCCTTTACCATTTTTAGCGTATTTCTGCACTCTTGTTCTAGTGGTCATTGGTAGGCAATTATCAAGGCATCAACCGTTCTCTCAGAGAATGACAAACTGACAAACCTTTGCTGCAGCTCTGTTACAAGTGTTATTTATGCAGTGTGCTGCGTTTGTATGAGGTAATAAATCTACTGTTATTACTGAAAGGTATGTATTTTTACAAAATGTGAAGCTGATTGGTTACTTCTAGTCTTGTCACATGACTTGTGGTGCACTTGTGGCATTCTGAAAAAAACGACAACTAGGTGCGCCTGGAAAATGCGAGCACGTCGCTCCTCCTCCATTGGAAATAACAAACTTTTGTGCACAAAAGACTTTATATGTGAACAGCCCCTAAATCTTCTAAATGGGAATTTTGTCACTGTTTTGAAGCACACTAGCTTATTCATCAGTGTGAAATCAGAATTTACAGTATTTATTTTGCTGGTGCATATTGTAGAGGTGTCAAACTTAATTGTTTCTTCGGTGCACCGCGATGCAGACGTGGACAATTCGGTATCGGTTCAGTAATAGATCCTAACCGGTTATTACGTTCTGACGTCATTTATCTCATATGCGCTACGTCACGGTAGAATACTATGGCGAGGGAGGTGAGCGCGAGTAATTAAAACGCAGAAACTCTCCACAATTCACTGCGTGTGTTTGCTGGACAGTCATTCACTGACACTGAAGTAAGCTACAGCAGAAGCCCCTATTTCACTGCTTTGGAGAAAATTAAAGTAAACTCCATCTCTCTCTCTCTCTCTTTCTCTCTCACACTGTGGCCCATTTGACCTGCTGGCGTGACGTTTCCTCTCCTCTCGGCTGTTATAGCAATACTTGTGGATCCAGACACAAGCGCGTTTTCTCCACCGCATCTATCCCGTATCAGCTGTGATCGACGCGTCCCTTTATCAGTGTCACTTTATCGGTAAACAGCGCCAACAGCCAATCGCAGCCCTTTCTGTTGAGCGCGTGACCAATCATAGGCGACCAATCATAGGAATAATATTTACGTTTGTTTATTTGCTTTAAATGCTCATGTTGTTCTGTGCATGTACTTGAGTTTTGTTTAATGCATTCAAAAAGACTTTTTCTTTGAGCAGGTAAAATTAAAGGTACAGTTCATATATCTGACTGCTTGTATTAAAGGACAAGACTGTATTACAAATACATATAAAATGTATTTTAAAATATATACATTTTAATACAAGAATTCTTGTGCTGTGAAGTAAAATATAAAATTCTGTACGGGAAGCATTGTCAGTGCACCGTGAGTTATCCACAGTTAATCCACAAAAAAAAGTTTGTTTTGGTAATCTTTAATCAAAGTTGGACGATTTGATTATACGTTTGGAGTGGTGGTTCCTCTCTGTTGACGTCAGTTTGGACTAAACTTAGAAGTTATTATTTAGCCACAATATTCTTACCCACACCCCACTTACCATTAGTTTTCTAAGAGGGAATGATACGCAAAAAGAAAGCCCCACCCCTACCCAATATTCTGTTTCAGTTTGGAAGTACATCAGTATACCGAAATAAAAGTCTGGTACACACAGACTTTAAGCCTAGCATATTGACACTAACACCTAAAAAAAACATCTATTTTGATTTCACAGAAATGAAAATTTGCTCTCCCTCAAGTGGTTATAAACTTTTATGAGTTTCTTTCATCTGTTGAACACAAATTAAAATATTTTGAAGAATGTTAAAAACCTGTAACCAGTAGGAAAAACAAATACTATGGAAGTCAATGGTTACATGTTTTCAGCTTTCTTTAAAATATCTTCTTTTGTGTTTAAAGAAGAAAGAAAGAAACTAGTTTGGAACAAATAAAGGATGAGTAAATGATGACAGAATTTTCAGTTTTGGGTGAACTATCCCTTTAATGCCAGTGGTTTAAAGTACAGTATGCATAACATATCTAAATATTCTTGATCCTGCTGAGACACTCGTTTCTCATAATATACGTCTACAGAGAGATCTAGTGTTCCCACACAGGTTTCCACTATAGTGCTCTGATGCTGATGAATGGTAGATTATTTCTGTTACACTGTTGAGGCTTTTTCTTTCTCTGTTTGTGTGGTCTGCTGAGTGATGGGTGGTCTTTACTGCATATTGGTGTAAAATTGTTGATCTGTTTACTTGAAGACAAGCTTTTCCACTGTGTTTGCCTCCAGGACTCAGGTATTGTCCAGACAGACAGCTAAATGCAGACATATGGATCTCAATAGCTTTGTGTGGCAATAGCACTTTTATGAAGAGGCCCGAAGGCATTGTAATACGACAAATTATTTCCTATTTCCCCTCTCTGCACTTTTCTTTTTTCCTTCTCCTTTGTGTTATTTTGTTTATGTTATTGTCAAGAAAATGTCACAGTATAAAAACTCCTTAAATGTCCTTAAATATGTAATACTACTACTACTACTACTACTACTACTAATAATAATAATAATAATAATAATAATTAATGTATTAGAAAAATGTTATATTATATTATATTATATGAGCAATATCACATGAGCAGCAGTGCGATGTGGCTGTATATCGGCGATGGTGGGAGGCGTGAGTTGGTGTAGTGTCCCACCAGTGACTATATACAGCCACAGCGCACTGCTACGAGTGTGATATTGCGTTTATACAACAGTTCGACGGCACAATCGTGTGTATAAAAAAGAGAATCAAACACGGAGAGTCTCAAAACCCTTTTGTAAGAGGAACTACTTTCTTCCGCCATTCATTCACATCTGCAGCTGACGTCAGAACAGCAGAAGCCGTTACTAGTTCACTAACGTCATTTTAGAGCTAGTATTTGAATGATTCTCTTGCATAATGTCTAAAGGGATGACAAAACAAGTGATTTTGCTCACATTTTAAGATTATAAGGCTGAAAGGCATGAAATGCCATCAGTCTACAGAGATTTCCCAGTATTTCTCTGTTGCATTCGGGAGATCACAATATTACTATGGTATAAATACAGCACTACAACATACAAAAGAGAGAGATCGACTTAGAAAGTAATTTACCTGTTTAATAATAATTTGATCAGCTGTAGTTTGAAATTACACTGTATTTCTCTTAGGGCTTATTATGCGGTCTCTGTCGCCATCATGAGGATGAACATCGTCGACCGTCTTTGCTCAAAGACACGCTAATGGCCGCCAACGTGCTGTCTCTCAGAAATTAGAAATATTTTAAAATAGGCACTATCCTTATAAATAAACTGCACAGTTGCAATCTAAACAACTACTTTCTCGACTAAAGCCTCAAAAGTACATTATGTTGTTCAACAGCTGCAATATTTGCTAAACTGTAGAGTGTCCTCTGCTTGTTGCTGTATGTGGGCGGAGTAATACACAAGGGTGAAGAGGCGGTACGAGTGCTGTTACTGGCAGAATATCACACGGCTATCAACCAATCAGATTCAAGAACCAGACAGAACTGTTGTATAAATTATATTATATTATATATTTCTGTTTTTAATTGGTTTCCATTTTGGATCTTGTTTAATTTTATTAATTATTTTATGCTTTAGCAATTATGTTTTTTGTTATTGTTTTGGCTATATTGTTTTATATTATACATTTTAATAATAAAACCTATTTTGTTTGTTATAATTTTTTATTACACTACTTTTTTTAAATATATCATTTAAATGTTTCTATTTATTGTATTAAGTAATATTAGTTATATTTTAAGTGGAAATAAATAAATACATTTATTAATGCACGTTAATTAATTTGAATGACTTATCTATACAGTCAATATATCGGTTAGCTACTTAGAATTTATTGCTAGTTTTAATATTACATTTTTATGCAAGGGAACCCAGACATTTCTTTTCATGAGATTCACAACAGCAGCGTAACAAATGTACTGTTGTTTACTTCTGTGTGTGCGAATATTAAATCTGGCATTTTAATTGATTTGTCTTTTTAATAAATTCTGGCATAACGTTTACAAATCTAAAATACTTATCACATCTTTTTAAAGAGTCACAATCATATTTAATAAACAGCTTTGCCATCTCTACCCATTTCTTTTCTTCTTCTTTTTCTATAACCTCTTTATCATTTCTCAGAGATATCTTCTATCTCTGCGCCTTCACACACTTTCCGTCTTGCTTCTTCATTTTCATTGTGGTTTGGAGGATTCAGGGTTGAGTCATGCTGTGCGCATTAAAACTAATATGCACATCCAAGGAAGGCGACAGAAACCGTGCTCTGTAGGGCACTTGTGGACCGACTTCAAATATGACGCACATTCAAACACCCAATTACCAAAATGTCTCCGCGTGTACCTTCAACGTGCTCACAATGACCATATCCAGGCAACACATTGTCTTTATAATGACACTTTAACAATGTCACTGTCCTTCTCGGGCCAGCGCAGTTGAAACGGCAGCTCCATGTTGTCCTCTAATCAGTACCGTTTCAAGGTGTTTCTTTTTCCATTTCTATTCCTGTGGCGATTTGAATAGTGGACTGCTGTAGATTTCCACGTTCTCCGTTCATTGATTGTCCAATGAAGCCAAGCTTTAATGAGCAGTTCTTACATCGGTCTGAACAGACTGGAAGTCATTTGTCTCGAAAAAGAACGAGGGGAAAGAAGTAGTGTGTTTGTTACCTCTCTAAACCTTCAAGTAAACCTTTATGTTTTATGTGGTTGTGTAACAGTCTCAATTTCCTTTTAAATGTAACTAAGCTATCTGAGAACAGTGTGGTGCGAGGACAGGAACTGAGAACCACTGATGTAATGATCACTTAATTATTATTTTTATAATGACACATATAGAAAACAGTGAAATATCAATGACAGAGCAGCATTATAACAGATACCTCTCTAAACCTTCAAGTAAACCTTTATATTTTCTGCTGTTGTGTAACCGTCTCAGTTTCCTTTCGAATTTAACTAAGCTATCACTGAGAACATTGTTGTGCAAGGACAGGAACTGAGAACCACTGATGTAATGATCACTTAAATATAGTTTTTTTTATGATTATTTTCATTAATAAATCTTGTTGACTTATGTACTTATATTATCCCCGTTGTTTTGAAGAATGTTCAAGTCCAGAGAAATAGGCTATAAGCTAGTTAAATTCAGATTTGGACTCATCAGCGATTGATTCAGCGCTCTCATTTCACTGTTAAAATTACATACTGTGCCTTTAATGTCAGCTTTTTTTATTCTGATTTTTGAAGATTCGTGTCAACAGAGATCATTTTGACTGTTGCCGTCTGTCAATGTTGTGCTGTGTTTTTGCTCTTTTTTTGAGCATCTTTAAAACGTTCCACATACCACATTTAAATTGACTGAACCAGATTTCGTGGCCTCGTATAATTCATTTTCATTTCATTTTCATTCATTCATTCATTCATTTTCTTTTCGGCTTAGTCCCTTTATTAATCTGGGGTCGCCACAGCGGGATGAACCGCCAACTTATCCACCATATGTTTTACGCAGCGGATGCCCTTCCAGCTGCAACCCATCACTGGGAAAATTTCATTTTCATACTTCTTTATTTAATTTAGCACTGCACAATGCACAGTTTATGCAAGCTTTGTTTTAATGATGCCAAAATAGCTTGTCCTCAAGATTCACCATGTCAGTCAGTTATGACTGTTCAAAGTGAAAATCAATTTTAGTGACATCTGCAGCATGTTTTGCTGAAAATAAATGTTCTAAATTTATTCCTGTGAGCTTGAGAACTTATGAAAAATTGAATGTGGGACTGTCTACATGAATAGCATTCACAGAAAAATATCAGCCGTATTTGTTTTTTTCATATACACCTTTAACATCTCACTCTACATCTCAAAAAAAAAAAAAAAAAAAGCCGAAAATGCTTTGTAATACTTATTCATTATTTTTTTTCAAAAGTGCAATTTTCTATACTATAATTGGCAGCATATATATAAATAGAAATATACTTTTATTGCATTTTTTAATAAAAATGAGTAATTACAAAATTATTATTATTATTATTATTATTATTATTATAAATACATTTAAGTTACATGTTTTAATTAGTTAAAATAGCAATAGTTTTCCACCAACTGCAACTGCAACAGCACTAGCAGAATGTGTAATTTTCCATCAACTTTAACTTTTTAGATTATAACTTTAAGATTGTATATGCTTATGAAATGCATTTTGAGTAATATGTGTATGTAAAGGTTTGAACTGTTATTTTATAGATACTTGTTTTTTGACATTGTAATATTGTTCAAGTAAAACATCAGCTGACAACTTAAACTTGACTAATGTTTTCTCTCTGCCTGAAAACAGCTATGGCTGTCTAACAGAATGTTTTACTCATGCAGCAAAACATATTTTTAGTTTGAAAGAAAAAAAAGAATAATGACTTACATTTTAAACCTGATAGTATTAATCTGTCAAAACTATTGCTGTCAGTTAACCTGGACCATAGTGTTGGATCACTATATTATGGTTGGTTGGTTGGCTGATTGGTTGGCTGGCTGGTTGGATGGTTGGATGGTTGGCTGGTTGGCTGGCTGACTGGCTGGCTGGTTGATTGGCTGGCTGGCTGGCTGGCTGGTTGGTTGGTTGGTGTTTGGCTGGTTAGG
>CAIGQV010001319.1:4571314-4587513 GCA_903798115.1 Danio jaintianensis | reverse complement strand
CATTCATTCATTCATTCATTCATTCATTCATTCATTCATTCATTCATTCATTCATTCATTCAGTGTAATGTAAACATGACCACTCTTATTTTTCCAGTATCATTTACAATTTCATTGTTTAACCAATAATAAATTGTTCATAATGCAACCAGTCTGAAGTCAGCTGGGAAGCACGTTTTATTGGAGCGCTCTCATAACATGTCACATGACTTTAAATATTGTCAGACCTTAGATATGTGCATGCTCCGTTTATATATAGCTTTTTATTTCAGGCTTTTCTCACCTGCTTTCTCATGCTAATTATTCAGTGTGATAATCACTGGTTAATTATTTAATCGGTTTGACCATTTAAAGTGACATTTTAAACCTTAGTTGGATTAAATCTACTGCTAATTTGCGTGATGCTTTTCCTGCAATTATGAATTGCCCTTTTAAAACTCTGCTCATCAAGGGCCAATCACGCTGACATCAATTTGCAGTGACAAAGTGACCAAAAAGTCAGTCATTTTCACTGAGAGTTTGCTATACAAGATGACAGCAGCTATTGGCGTTTTTTTTTGGGGGGGATGAGCTCAGGTTTAACTTCATGCAAATAAGAGGTAACACAATGTGGTGAATACAGATAGCGTGGAATGTGATCTACTTTGTGGGAGATAAGAATAGGATACTGTATAGGCAAGAGGAATACAATTATTTTTGTCATAGCTAATGACCTGATATACGACTGTGAGTGTGCCGACTGATATACCACTGTGCACGCCACTACTCACCAATCAATTTTCCGATTCCGGTTAGTAACTGGTCGATCGGTGCATCTCTACTTGTCATTGTCCACTTGTGACAAACATGCATCCTTATATCAAGTGTGAACAGTGTCTGGGAGATGTTAAATAAACTCAATTTAATTAGTTATTATCCTCCGAACAACTGTATCTGTAGCATCTGTTATATAAATTTGAACCATGTACCACATTGAAAGTGTGTTTATCTTTTCTGTTCACACAGGTCTTCTTTCACGTAGTTGTTCCACTTCCTCTTCCTCTTTGGACTCCAGACAAACTTCTAGACGAGCACCACGTCCACTCCCACGCCAAAGACCACCATTGCACCCATGGCAGGAGCGGGTTCCCCCAAGCACCAGATCTACTCCTGCCCCGTCCCATTCCTTCACCGCCACCCCACACTCGGGTATGTCTTTTCTGCAACTCTACTTTTTTAGGATCTACACTAATTGTCAGTGGATTTGTATTTGCAAATATTAATGTGCGCCGTCATTGCAAAATAAACTCTGATGGGGGATTAGGTTCCAAACACACTCCGCAAAGACCAGTCCCAGAGCAGTCAAAAGTTGTTTACCCAAGAACCATTCTGCTTAATGCAATATCCATTTTTATTGTCTTATTTTTTAAAGATAAGCTAAAAAATGTATGCGCTTCTAAAAGAATGGCCAAAAATACCCATAAACACACTTCTAAAGCCTTCCCTGAGGAGTTGAAGCTGTTGGTGTGAGTGTGTGCTGTATATACAGTAGTGTAAATGCTTGTATTCATATGTGTGTCTGCATGTGTATGTGTTATGGGTGCAATGGTACAGATTGCTCATGACTTTAGGGTCAGAGTTTTGGTATGGTGTGTTATAAAGTAAATAATAATAATAATAATACAATAATATAGCAAATATACTACAAAAATAAGTGCTTTTCAAGTTTTCCAGGTACAATATCTAGTGATTTTAAGGTACAGAAACTGAATAAACTGTATAACATAAAGGTTAAATATTATTGAAGTTACAACAGCTGTTCAGTCGAGAGCATGAGTGATTTCATTATTATTATTATTTTTTATTAATATTAAAAATATAGCTAGAATAAAGTGTTTTAACTTTAAGGCAATCCACAGATTGCACTGAGCAAGTTACAGACAACACATCATTTCTTGAATGTTTACATTCTAAGAGATAACCCATTGAAAATTCTTCATGTCAGCTACTGGACATAATTGAGTTTTACCATTTAGAAGCAAGGCTTAATTTGCACATCATAACATTCATTCAGCCGTTCAGATGAGGACACTGCTCAAACCTCAAGTGTGTGTCACTTCACACCTTCAATGCTGAAATAACAACAGCTTCAATTAATTTACATATAGTTTGAACACGGACAGCAGCAAACAGTGTACACTTCTTATCCTATATCAAAACCAGGTAATAATGATGGCTTAAATGACTAGGCAGACAGCACTTGGACTGAGTTAACAAAGAGTGACTGTTTTGTCCGCTGCTAAGGGTTGTGTTCATGATGGTGTGTTCAGTTTTCACTATTATGTTTTGTCCACTTACACGTCAGTTTCTCTTTCACATCAAAACATCCCTAAATTCAGCACTCATTGATTTTTCCATTGCTCATGGACATATATTCAACATATTTATTCAACAGTCATATATATTCATTCCACATATATTATTCATATATATTTACCATATATTGTTATGTGTACACATATTATTAAATGTAATAAAAATATAAACGCAACACTTTTGTTTTAGCTCCCATTGTTCATTAGCTGAATCCAAAGATCTAAAACATTTCAATGAACACAAAAGGCCTGTTTCTCTAAAATATTGTTCATACAGGGCCTCAGTGGTTAGCACTGTGAGCAGACTCCTCTCTGCTCACGGTGGCTCAGTGGTTAGCACTGTCGCCTCACAGCACGGAGGTTGCTGGTTTGAGTCCCGGCTGTGTTCGCGTGAGTTTCCTCCGGGTGCTCCGCCACAGTCCAAAGTCATGCGGTATAGGTGAATTGAATAAACTAAATTGGCCGTAGTGTGTGTGTGTGTGAGAATGTGAGTGTGTATGGGTGTTTCCCAGTACTGGGTTGCAGCTGGAAGGGCATCCACTGTGTAAAACATATGCTGGATAAGCTGGTGGTTCATTCCGCTGTGGCGACCCTTGATGAATAAAGGGACTAAGCCGATGAATGAATGAATTGTTCATACATTTGTCTAAATCTGTGTTGGTGAGAACTTCTCCTCTGCCGAGATAATTTATCCACCTCACAGGTGTTGCATATCAACATGCTGATTAGACAGCATGATTATTGCACAATTGTGTCTTAGGCTGGCCACAATAAAAGGCCACTCTAAAATCTGCAGTTTTATCACACAGCACAATGCCACAGATCTGTTGGCATGCTTAGCGACTGCAGGAATATCCTTCAGAGAAATGACAGTTGCCGGAGCCTTCATTTGCATTGTATAATGACAACTATACAGCAAAACTGTTGGCTGGGAATTTTTGAATTTCCAGGAATCAACTATCTATGCCCGATTAATCAGCAAATCTAGTTATTATATGGTTAGCAAATGGTAAAATGTGCTTAGAATGTTTTTTTCCTTCTTATTTTTCAGGCATTGCTCGCAGTAGAACCCCTTCAGCAAGCAGCACAGCACATGAGAGCCCTGAGGTGCATTTGGGCGAGCGAGTATTGGTGGTGGGACAAAGGACAGGAGTTGTCCGATTTTACGGCAAGACCAGTTTTGCTCCAGGTACGACACTATTGCTTTTCTAACCAACAAGCAGTATATGATATCCCTGTGAAGTGCGCTACGGGTCGGGGTTAATTTCAGATTTAGAGCAGTTCAATGGCTACTCCTTTGCTAGTGTACTTGGATCCCTCTCCTTTATGAGACCTCCGGATGAATTAAAGCCATATTTCAGTAGCAGCGTAAATGTTCCACTGCGTCTATCACACAATGGAAAGCAAAACATTTAATAAATGAGAAAAAGGCCAGCCACTCAAATTCGCTTAACGCACACTTTACCTGTCAGTCTGCTTGCAGTTTATGTCTGCCACTCTGCTGGGTCTTTAAGTTGAATGCAGCAGTTTTCAAATGTATACCATATAAAGGTTGTTCGCTTAATGGATCTGGAACTCAGGTGAGCTCAGCAGTTCTTCAACACTGTGAAGTTTGACATTGCATTTACTGCCATTTAAGGTACACTTGATATTTTTCAAGGACACTCGAGAGTTGCAGGGCTCTTTGTTTATTTGACAAAAGTGTATGCAGAAATAACATAAAAGTGAACAAACTAACCATTTTTTTGAAGACATTGATCTGAAATCCTATTATAAATGTTATACCTTATATGCATTGGACGCAAGCGATAGAATGCAAACCGCTAGAGAAAATTCTAGTCAGGAATTATGTCTACTGATCTCTATCTGTTTACTATCTCTGACGTTCTACAACTTTAGAAATGGATAAATGAATTTCAATGCAATATATCTTTCTGTACTATAACATTAAGAAATGCCAAGTTGTGCAAACATTGATTTTATTTGTCAAGTAAGTTTTGTTTGGTCATCGAATAGGCTTAAAATAATCACAAGTTCCAGGATTAATTTTCTGATATGCATATCAACTTACAAAAACAAATAAACAAAAAAGAACACTCCAACCTCAGCCTGTAAGTATACAATACAGTGATAATCAAAACTACTTTTTAGTTACAGTACATTGCTTTAGGGAATAGAATTCCTCATGAAGTGACAGAAGAAAGGGCCCCAAATCTTGTGAAATTGTCCAATGTTGCCTTTTAAAAGATATCAAGTGCATCGATTCTTCAAGCCATAGTTTAGCAGTTGGAGCACTAAATATTTTGCGCATACATTTTTTAAATGCACAGAAAAAATCTTAGGCTGAGTAGGATAACCAATTTATCCGATAAGAAAATAATGCACATAAACTACGATGAAAACATTAATTCATTAATTTTTTCTTCGGCTGAGTCCCTTTATTTATCAGGGGTCACCACAGCGGAATGAACCGCCAACTTATCCAGCATATGTTTTACACAGCGGATGCCCTTCCAGCTGCAACCCAGTACTGGGAAACACCCATACACACTCACATTCACACACATACCCTACGGCTAATTTAGTTTATTCAATTCACCTATACCACATGTCTTTGGACTGTGGGGGAAAGCGGAGCACGATGAAAACACATTCACAGAATAATTTCCAGCATGCGCATCAAAAAAGTTGTGATTTTGTTTTAACAGGCATACATAGGCAACTTATACAGCTTTTCAAACTGTTTTCTTAGTTCTTTCTTTCCAAACTAGGGTGAGATAGGAAGGGTTTAATGGACAAACCAGCTGACCAACCACGTTGCACAACATCTGGTCATTCGAAAATTCTAATTCATCAAAGCGGTTGTGTGTTTTAATTGTATTTATTGTATATTATAGGAAAAAAGACCCGAAGTCACTTTCCTTTAGTAAGTCAGGAAATGACGATTGTGTTCTTTTGGACTCAATGAATCGAAACAGTGTTTTATTCGCTAATGTTTTATGCGATATTCGAGTTTTGTGCTCACAGTAAGTTTAATTTAACATCTTTCAGGGTGTCCGTGGGGTCTTAAAAAGTATTAAAAGTTGATAAATCAATTATGAGAAAATTAAGGCCCTTAAAAGGTATTAAAAAGTCTTAATCACGTTTTTACGAGGTCTTAAATTTTGTTCAAGCGTTGTCCAAAGTGTTTGACTCCATTCATTCATTCATTTTCTTTTCGGCTTAGTCCCTTTATTAATCTGGGGTCGCCACAGCGGGATGAACCGCCAACTTATCCAGCATATGTTTTACGCAGCGGATGCCCTTCCAGCTGCAACCCATCACTGGGAAACATTCATACACACTCATTCACACACATACACTATGGACAATTTTAGCTTACCCAATTCACCTATACCGCATGTCTTTGGACTTGTGGGGGAAACCGGAGCATCTGGAGGAAACCCACGCGAACACGGGGAGAACATGCAAACTCCACACAGAAACGCCAACTGACCCAGCCGAGGCTCGAACCAGCGACCTTCTTGCTGTGAGGCAATTGTGCTACCCACTGCGCCACCGCGTCGCCCCTTGTTTGACTCCAAAAAATCATAAATATATATATATATTTCTCCTAATATTAGCAATGGCGTGCTCGATCCACACAATTGGTTCGGGCCGGGGCACGTCCGGCCAAGCTCCTCCAACCGGGTGATGTCATGTAATTTGCGACAAATGCGGGAAGGTGATGTGACACTCTCCACATGTAGCGAAACCATAGAGTTTGGAGAAAGACATTGAAGTGGTTGGAGAAAGACGAGTTTAAACAGTGGCTGAAGCCTGTCGCTGAAAACAACATACATAGTGTTAGAGCAGAGATGCCCAAACTAGGGCCCGCGGGCCAAAGTTGGCCCATGGTAATCTTTGATTTGGCCCACCATCACATCTGAGAAGAGAAGGAGAATGATGGGGATGGTTAAGAGACTCATTCATTCATTCATTTTCTTTTCAGCTTAGTCCCTTTATTAATCTGTTTAATGTTGTTAATCAATTTAATAATTTATTAATCGCCACAGCGAAATGAACTGCCAACTTATCCAGCATATGTTTTACACAGCGGGTGCCCTTCCAGTTGCAACCCATCACTGGGAAACACCCATACACTCCCATTCATACACATACACTATGGAAAATTTTGCTTACCCAATTCACCTATTGCGCATGTCTTTGGACTTGTGGGGGAAACCGGAGCACCCGGAGGAAACCCACATGAACACTGGGAGAACATGCATACTCCACACAGAAATGCCAACTGACACAGCCAAGGCTCGAACCAGCGACCTTCTTGCCACCCACATCTTGACAGTGCCACCCACTGCGCAACCGCGCCGCCTGGTTAAGAGACTGTCATTTCTAATTTAATGTAACATTTTGTTTGTTTGTTTTATTGCTAAGCTACAAAAAACTAAGTAAAATGAAATGTTTCAATTAAATGTTTTAAATGAATCAGATTTTTTCTTAAAAGTACATACATGTACTGTCACCCGACGGATAGAGGACAACGCAGAGACATCAGTGAGCAAATAAAGGCAAAGGCAGATTCTGCTTGACCAGTGTATTCAGCATTGATTCCACTGTTATAAATGTGATTGTTTAGATTTTTATTGTAATAAGTTATAATTTAAAAAATATATGCTGCATTAGTTAATACGATTCAAAGTAAAGTTTTCTATTTATTCATAAATATTATGAAAAAAAATTTGTAAATTACCTATGGCAACTTTAATGTAATATAGTTTGGTATATTTACCTTCGGCCCACAGCTCTCAATGATATTTGGTTTTTGACCCTTCATACGAAAAAGTTTGGGCACCCCAGTGTTAAGCCTCATTCACACTACAAGCGACTCGCAGCGGCAAAGCAATAAGCGACCATCCATTTCAATGGAGAGTGAGCGACTTCCGGCGACCTCTGTCTACGCGAGCGACATCGACCGTTGGTGACCAGCTGGGCGTGTCGAGTGACACGACAAAGTTGGGAATCCTTCAACTTTATGCAAATGAAGAGCAACTTTCTTGAGCGACAGCCAATAGGAGCACCAGTAGAGCTCACATGCTCCTCTCTCAGCTTTCTCAGAGGCCGGTTGTATATCTCAGACTCCGTGCTGTAGACCTACACAGACCTGCGTTTGCAGAAGGTCACCACCCAGAGCGACAGACAGCTACAAAGTCACTGGTAGTGTGAATGAAGCATTAGAGTGACTGACTGTAGTATTGGTTCTCAAGGCAAACATATTGGAAACAGCTGGTCATGTAGGTATAATGTTTGCTAAGTCAGAGTTTATTTGGCCAATGCATAACCCTTTTTTAAAGTCCAAAACCACCTCAAGTGAGCATAAAAAAAGTGAATTAATGGGTTTTTGTTTGAAATTTTGCATTTCTATCACTCGTTTCTTATGTGATACTTCAAAATGCACATTAAAACAGGGTGATGGTAACCTAGCTAGTGTAGATTCAAATGAAAGGCAATGTAGTGCCAACGTTTTTCTACACTTCGGTCCTTTCATGAAGCATTAAAGCTGGCCTTAGGTGTCTTTCACACAGATTGGCTGAATAGAGAACAAACTTGATAAAGATTAGATGCTGTTCATAATTGTGCATATTGACTCAGTTGAGTATTGAAACAAGTATAGTCAGGGTTCAGTGATTCTTTAATATTATGTTACCACTTCTCAAGCACTCTTAAGAGACAGGGATGTAATATGTCTATTTAATACGCTTAATTCTTCTTGGTTGAATTTTGATGAGTGATTTATATTTTATTGAATAAGCCACTGTGCACATGAGGTAAGGTATTACTGTATGATTTGCTTGTAGTTTGTGTCTTATTATTATTATTATTATTATTATTATTATTATTATTATTATTATACATAGCTCAATGATTATTTACTGCGTGCGTTTTGTCTGCTAAAATGCAATTGGATATTTGTGCCAGAATGCAGCTGGTTCTTGGTTTGAGAAACTAGAGTGGCTGAACTGTTGCCATAAAAAATCTCAAACACAGACTCTCCAGTTCACTAATTAATGACTGCTGAGTGCTGTTGAACTCAACTCTGAATTTTGTGTGGAAGGCATTTTAATGTATCAGGCAGTGCAGCATTTTCATCAAAATTAGTTGAAAAAGACTAAACAGCATAGTTGGAGAGCAGTAAAGTACAGCACCAGTATTGATTTGCTGTGCACAATATTCACATGAGGGAAACTGAGTGACAAAGTACACTATGCACATGATAAATGATGCATGTGACATATGATTTTAATGAAGCTAGGCAACACATCAGAACTTTTTTGAATCTTGAATATGTCAGTTTCTCACTGCCATTTTCAATATGCTACCTGGGATGGTTTGTTTCAAAAGTTCCATGTTTGCTGGGTGATTGTTAGATGCATTTGTCTCACTATCACACGCAATATGTCTATAAAATAATACAAAAATTCAAATAGATAAGTAAATACATTTAAATACAATTTGTGTGTATGTAAATATGTATTTGTAAATATTGTTTGTGTATTTTATCATTCAACAGCACTAGTATTAGTTTTGTACAGCATTTATATAGCATTGGTATTTTAAATATGAAGTACTTTAGCAGAAGCCTTTAGATGAAATGTTATTTTTTTCTCTCATGACAACTCTGAGTGAGTCATGTATTTACTAACATGAGCTAAGTATGAACAATACTTATACATGATGTATTAATCTTAGTTCAATGTTTACTAATTCATTATTAAAATCAAATTAATGCTTTGTTAACTTTAGTTAATGAGCAGTGAGTTAGCATAAACATTGCACAAATTGGCAGACACAGAACAAATTAAATAAATGCCCTGAAATCAAGCAGATTGCCAAGACATTTATTTTTTTTATTCACCATGAGCCATGGGACACGTTTTATCATCTATGTGTGCCTGGGCTACCTTTCCCAACCAGCTTAACACTAAAGTACTGGGCTATGTGTGCCTTGGATGCTTTGCAGATTGATTTAACTTTAACAAACTACACTAAGTATGCCTGCGCTACCTTGCTGAATGGCTTAACACTAGTGTACTAGCATATGTATGTGTGCCTGGGCTACCTTACCAACCGACTTAGCACTAAAACTGCACACTATGTGTCCTTGTTACAAAACATCACATCTCTATCAGCATTCTAATAAAAAAAAAGATATATAATAAATAAATAAAGTCACTTATGAATGCTTTGGACTTATTGAATGGTGTCCAAAGCCTCCCGAACACTAGATTTGCAAAGTTTTACTCAACATCTAAACATTTCCTGCAGTGTAAAAATGTGATTAGTTTCTTTACTTAAAAAGTGAGTAAACGTTTTGCCTTAGAAGAATATTTCATCCAAAAATGAAATTTGCTTCATAATTTACTCACCCTCAAGCCATCATCGGTGTATATAATTTTATCCTGGCTCTTCCATGCTGTGTATTGGTGTTGGATATTGGTTATATGGCTGGATTTATGGTTAACCCATGTCTTATGAAGTAGATCAGTGTGTTTCTGTAACAGATATGTGTACATATATATATATATATATATATATATATATAGTATGCGCTGTTGACTTATACGATGTATGGCGCATGACGTAAGATGAGTAGACAAATGTACACAACATTGTATGAGTAATATACAGTACAGTGGTTCCTCGTTATCCGCGGGAGTTGCATTCCAAAAATAACCCGCAATAGGTGAACCCCGCGAAGGAGTCAGTTTTTTTTTTTACAAATATTATAAATGTTCGAAGGCTGTAAAACCCCTCATTACACACTTTATACACTTTTCTCAGACAGGCATTAACATTTTCACACGTTTCTCTCTTGTTTAAACACTCTCAAAGGTCAAACTTTCGTAGAAAAATAAGTCCAGTATTATAGAATGAAACCAAAAATCAAAACCTGTTGTCAGGCGCAAACATTCATCGCTGTCAGCAAAAGGTTCATAAAGCTTTTTAGCTTTTGTGCGGATAATGTTGGCATCCAGTGTAATGTTCTTTTTCCTGCAGTCACTGATCCACAAAGCTAAAGCAGACTCCATCCTTAAGGGGGTTGCACATCAGATGCGCCGCACAAATGACAGGTGGAAGTAAACACTGACGAGCACATTTGCATGTTATTTAAAATTAAATTATTCAGATGGCGCTCTGTGGTGCCGCAGAAATATGAACAGTGTCCTGTGTTGTAGCTGGGCACCACAGACAGCCGCCGACTTGCAGTGCCGGTGTGCGTACCCTGATATAAACCTATGTTAACAATTCTAAAATGCATGGTGCTGCGTGGCGCGGCGCATCTGGTGTGCGACTCCCTTTACGAAGGTCTTGCTGCGGATAGTTACAACCCGTTTTGCATCCTTGTTGGAACTCACAATGCTAGCGATCGAAGATTTATGTTAATTTGGCAAGCTGAACGCATTCAGTACTGTACAGGAGACACAGAGGAGATTGATTGACAATAGCCTACAGCCAATCAGGACGCAGAACACAATGCGCTGTAAAAAAAAACGAAACATGTCAAATTACACAAAAAAAGGCAGCGAAAGGTGAACCGCGTTACAGCGAGGGACCACTGTATAAAGTTATACAGTAACATCAAGTTGTTTTCTTGGTTTTCTTCTTCATCTGTGGTAAACATACTTTGTGGTAAGTGGTTCCTATGAGATGCGTTTATTCATGGAGCATCTGCTATGATTTTGTTGTACATAATGCGTCACATGTCATATACGTCACTTGCAAATCACATAAATTCGGTCTCTGCCAGAAGCCAGCGATTATAGTTTATAATTTAATAATTAGGAATATTTTGGTTACAAAAACACATTAATCCACTTCATAAAACCTGCATTAACCCCCTGGTGGTGTATGGGTTAGTTTTACAACAGATTCATGCACTTTCAGAAGCTTCAAAATAAAAGCCACTTCCCAACACATTATACAGCATGGAAGAAACAGGATACATTTTAAAAACACACCGACTGTGTTTGTCTGAAAGAAATAAAAGTTATATACACCGAAGATGGCTTAAAGGTAAGTCAATGATGGGGTAACTTTCATTTTTGAGTAAACTTCTTTCATAGAAGTTGATTTTACTTAAAAATAAATAACTAAACAAACTAAACCAGTTGGAACTTAGAATTTTTAAATGGACTTATTTTTTATAAGGTTGCATTTTTTTTTTTTTTACATAATAATTTTGAAACAACAGGTTTACTCGCATTTTGTTTTATTTTTTATTTTAAGTAAAGTCAGCTATTCACTTTTTACAGTGTACTGGAGAAGAACTGAACCTAAGGACCCTTACATGGAAGTGAGGATTTAACCAGACAGTCATGATTTTCTATTTGTGTTTTTTAAGAAAAAGAAGATGAATCTTATCTGTCCTATCCATGCAGTTTTATTGATAGGCGACCGAAGGCTCTAAGGTGAAATCCATCTTCCTCTCAATCTGCCCTTTTCATCTGCTCTTCGAACATTCATAGAATACCGCTCACCCTGTGTTTTTGTGCTTTGTTTACTAAAAAGCAACTGTTTGTTTGCTCCTGCATTACATAGCTTTTGGAAGGAATGACTGGATTTACTCAAATCGCAGGATTTGATATTCGTTTGTTTAGGCTCAAGCTGTAGTGAGAAAGGACAGATTGGAGATTGTTTACCCAAGCTCAGGTCGACGAGAGAATAGCTACATTTCACAAAATGCGCCTCCTTCTACACAGTGTATGTGTGTGTGTGTGTCCCTGACAGGATTTTGGTTGGGGATTGAGTTGGACAAGCCGAGCGGAAAGAATGACGGATCAGTTGGAGGAGTACGATACTTCAGCTGTCCTCCCAAACACGGAGTCTTCGCTCCACCCTCACGAGTTCAGAGGCAAGTACGCCGCAGAGAATTTACGGTCCTAATCGCATCTTAACTGAGTTTTATTTCTGTGTCTCGCTGACTTTTAGCTTGATTATTTCTAGCCGACTGTGTCTTTGATTGTTGAACAGACATTTCGACCTTTCTGTGCAGAAGCATTAATAAGATTGTGCATCGACATTTGCGAGTCATTTTTGCATGAGGGATATAACAGCCCCGGCAGAAGCTAATGCCCTGCCCTTGTCCTGAAAGACATTTCAAATTAGATCCCATCTTGGGATGTCTGATTAAAAATTGCCACCATAATCAGCTTTTTTTAGACAAATAATTTATCAGCACTGTATATATTTGCTGTACTCCTCCCAAGATTCTTACTTTTAACTTATTAATTGTACATTTGTGCACATGGTTTTCCATGGGCAGTTTTAGTTCTTGGCCATAGACTAAAATGCATTGTATGAGACAAAAGTATTGATTTTACTTTTATGCCAAAAATCATTCATTCATTCATTTTCTTTTTGGCTTAGTCCCTTTGTTAATCTGGCATCGCCACAGCAGAATGAATCGCCAACTTACCCAGCATATGTTTTACGCAGCGGATGCCCTTCCAGCCGCAACCCATCACTGGGAAACACCCATACACTCTCATTCATTTACCCAATTCACCTGTACCGCATGTCTTTGGACTTGTGGGGGAAATCAGAGCACCCAGAACAAACCCATGTGAACACGGGGAGAACATGCAAACTCCACACAGAAATGCCAACTGACCCAGCCGAGGCTCGAACCAGCGACCTTCTTGCTGTGAGGCGACAGCACTACCCACTGCACCACCGCCCCGCCTGCCAAAAATCATTAGAATATTAAAAAGAAATAATGTTCCATAAAGATTATTTGTAAATGTCCAACTGTAAATATATTATTGATTAATAATATGCATTGCTAAGATCTTATTTTGGACTATTTTAAAGGTGATTTTATCAGTATTTAGATTTTTTTTTAACCCTGAGATCCCAGATATTCAAAATAATTGAAGATTATCTGAATCTGATGATGCATAAATCTCAATTTCCCAAAATTGACACATTATGACTTATAGTTTTGTGGTCCAGGGTCACATTTGTGAAGAATTCAACATTATTTGAGGGAGCGATCAGAATATTACATAGGTTGGTTCTTTCTACATAAGCAACACAGTTGCAACCATATGCCATGCTAAGAACCATTTCACATAGAAATGCCATGGCAACCACTCAGCCTATCATTAAATTGGCAAGAGGCACATTTACAGGGTTCCAGCCACCAAGCTGTACCTGTTAAATTACTGTCTGTGGTTGTTTTTTTGTCTGTTCAGTGCTCAAACCAATCCCTCCACAAAACATTTTTCTGGAAAAATTTCAGATTTTTGCAGCCTAAAATAAACAGATTTTGTGACATTCTGTGAATTTTCTCAAGCATTGTGACAATATTTCAGCATTTCTTATGCTGTTTTGTTGTGAAAATATACACGAATATACACGTCTTAGTTCATCACTTTTTTTTTTTTTTTTTTTTTTTTTACCTCAAACCACTGGTCTTTTTCTGTAATTTATATAAAGGGAGAACAAAAAAGAGAGAAAGTGTTCACCTCTTAATCACATCAAGCCGACTAAATCATATTTGATACATGTATGACTTTTAAATGATCAAAATAAACAAAACCGTTAAAATCTCTTCCACAATAGCATCGAACAGAATCATGTAAAAAAAATTACAATTTCAGCGATCGATACAACAATTATAACCTTGTTCAAATAGGTTTTGTCTGAATGCGTGCTGGGGTGACAGAGTGGCTCAGTGGTTAGCACTGTCGCCTCACAGCAAGAAGGTCGCTGGTTCGAGTCCCGACTGAGTCAGTTGGCATTTTTGTGTGGAGTTTGCATGTTTCCTCCGGGTGCTCTGGTTTCCCCCACAGTTCAAAGACATGCGGTACAGGTGAATTGAGTAAACTAAATTGGCCATAGTCTATATGTGTGAATGAGTGTGTATGGATGTTTCCCTGTACTGGGTTGCAGCTGGAAGGGCATCCGCTGTGTAAAAACATATGCTGGATAAGTTGGTGGTTCATTCCGCTGTGGCGACCCCTGATGAATAAAGGGACTTAGCCGAAGGAAAATTAATAAATGAATGTGTGCTGGGATAATATCACATGACATGTCTAAATCAGGTCACACACTTAAGGATAAGCTCAGCGCTGTGCCGGAAATTCAGCTTTTTGTCAGTTAAATTCAAGAAAAGTCATTGAATTTGGCGTAGAGTGGGAACCCTGCATTTTTTTTTTATAAAACAAATGTTATATTTGACATTTACTTCTTTCATTTGACATCAAGATACTGTAAAATTGCTTCTTTTCTACTTTATTTTGATTCAAACCAAAGCACTGTATTTTTATTCGATTTACTTTCCTTCAGTCAGTCTTCCATTATGGCTGTAATCCTTTCTATCAGCAGCGATCTGCCCCCCGTTTGTCCCCCTGTGGCTTTTACAGCTTTTATTCCACTGCTGGTTATTTAACAAATGATCAATGTTCGTATCGCCTTCCATCTGTCGTGAATCATATATTCTTAATTCAGAGCCATTCACCTGTGCCGTACTCCTCTTTTTCTGGCTTATAGAATTCCTGCAGCTGACTGACTGATAAGCACATTGTTCTAGAAGCTTTCTTTCTTTTCTGTCTTCTTAATTAACCCTCAGGGCAGCCACAGACACAGTGTTAGCCGAGCCAATGGAGAGATCCCAACCTGTCTTTGCACACATTTTTTTTCATGTTGTCAGAGGCGTTTTAAGTCAAATCGAAATAAAAAAATGGACTCTTTACTTCCCTGATGCATATTACGAGCTCTAGAGGAATTCTTCATCTACAATTTATTTTTCAATTACTCTGCGTTTTTCTATCTTTGATGACTTTCTTTTTGTTGTAAAATATTTAGAGAAAAATAAATGATGTCTTTGTCCATATAATGCAATATGGGAAACTGCCCAAATCATTGCTTAAACAATTATGATTAATAGATAAAGTATGCAATCTTATAAATGAACAGCATTAATTTGGCTAAATCTGTTTAACCTGACATGGATGCTCACAGTGGATATGCAGACCTACATTTTTACTGAAGCTGTCATTAAATGATTAAATTAATCAACCAACCAACCAGCCAAACAACCAACCAACCAGCCAAACAACCAACCAAACAACCAAACAGCCAGCCAGCAATTAAACAAGCAGAAACATAAATAAGAAAAATAACATTCTAAGTTCATACAAAATTGCTTTACCACCAGCAAACGTACACAAAACAAGAATTTGAGAAAATTAAGTAATGTTTTTTTCCATATAATGCAATATGGGAAGCCATTGCTTTAAACACCCATGATTAAAAGATTTTTAATTCAATCTCATAACTGAACAGCAATACTTTGGCTAAATATATTTAACCTGACAGTTATGCTCACAGTGGATATTCAGACCTACATTCTTACTGAAGCTGTCATTAAATGTTTAAATCAATCAGCCAATTAACCAACCAACCAACCAACACATCAATCTATCATTAAACAAGCAAATAAATGAATAAATAAAATAACATTCTCATTTCTTGCAAAATTGTTTTAGCAAAATCTTACCAGCACACAAACACAAAACAAGATTTTAAGAAAAATAAGTAATGTCTTTGTCCATATAATGCAATGTGGGAAACTGTCCAAGTCATTGCTTTAAACACCCATGATTAATAGATAAAAGAATGCAATCTCATAACTGAACAGCAATAATTTGGCTAAATCTGTTTAATCTGACATGTATGCTCACAGTGGATATTCAGACCTACATTTTTACTGAAGCTGTCATTAAATGAATAAATTAACCAACCAACCAACCAACCAACCAACCAACCAACCAACCAACCAAC
>CAIGQV010001319.1:4536451-4562380 GCA_903798115.1 Danio jaintianensis | reverse complement strand
CTTCCTTCCTTCCTTCCTTCCTTCCTTCCTTCCTTCCTTCCTTCCTTTAATTCTCTGTTTGCACTACACACTTTCTAATGCTTGTTTGTTTTCATTTTTATTTAGTTGTTGATTATTTATTTAGTTGATTAAATCTTTTTTTTATTCATTATCATTTGTATGTTAATGCATGAAATATGAAATCTATTTATAGGGGCGTAATAATGTTGACCTTTAAATTGTTTAAAAAAATAAAAATAAAAACAGCTTTTACTCTAGTTAAACTAAAATAAATAAGACTTTTACCAAGTTATAAGAGATACTGTGAAAATGTAATTGCTCCGTTAAACATCACTTGGGAATTTTTTTTAAAAGAATACAAATTCCACAGGAGGGCTAATAATTTTGACAAACTATAAATCATTATTATTATTATTATTATCATATATAGATCAGTAGGTGAAATTCATGGAATTTGGACGTTATTATCTGCGACGATGTGAACACTCGTCAGCGGTCACACACGTCCATCAAGTGTGCATTTACATTGAAAAAAAAACTATGTAATGCAATGGAATAACGTGTTGTGTGTGAAATGAACCCTTAATCAGGTTTTTTGTTTTGCTCTTGACTGAGAGAATCCTTATAGAAACTTGAGTCACTTTTATAAGTGATCTAAGATGTATTAAAGTCTATAAAAGATTATACACAGACCAAACTATGAAGACTACAGTAAATCAAACTACCATTAGTACTTTGAACATATATCACAGCCATTGTTGTGACTTGTTTTCGATGATTTAGGGTCTTTAATAGCAAATCAAACAATTGTTGAGAAGAACATTGGATTTAGAAGTCATTTATATTAGATAGAGAAATACTTGATGAGAGTCTGATAATTATTGCTTGTCATTTGTGGGTGTTTGTTCTTATTTAATCTTAACATTTGTTATTTTTTTATTTAATTGAAGGATTTTTTGGGAAGATTTATGTTGTCATTCATAATTACTTACCAAGGTATTTAATTCTGCAATGTCTAGAGTTTAAATGCAGGAATCAGAGAAGAATGATTCATTGATGATCATTTTGCACTAATGAGGAAATGAATGAAAAGACGTCGTTTTGGAACATTTCAGACATTCATATCAGAAACTCTGGAAAGAGAAATACTTGGGGTGAAAAATGACAACAAGCTAAAGTTCTGTCAGAAAGCCAATAGCTGGAAAGGGTTATAAAATGAGACAATTTCCAGTGGAAGTTGGAGTCTTATTGCACATTTCAGCCGGTTTCCACAGGGGTGTTTTGTACTGTCTGTAAATGATCTGCTTAGCGGTGTGTTTGGGTGTATATTTTCTGTGAGTTGAAATGTAATATTTTAGCAGTGACATGCAGATCTGAATTATTCAATGTAATTCACAAGGAATGTTTGTCTGCTGATTACAATAAAAAGGTTATAATATCTCTTTCTTTCTTTCTTTCTTTCTTGTTTGTTTCTTAAATTATTTAATTTCTTCCTTCCTATCATTATTCCTTTCATTCATTCTTTTTTTTATTAATGCTTTCTTACTTTCTTTCTGTTTACACTAATTTATAATGTTATTTGTTTGTTTTAATTGTGTTGTTGTTTGATTAATTCTAGGGTCTCTCTCTATATATATATATATAATATATTTTTATTGTTTAACATTTAGGAATCTATTTTAATGATCTAGGCGCAAAGTCTAAAGTGCATGGCGCAAAAGCAATAATGGTGTGTCCGAATCCACTTTTGCTATTTTAAAAATGGAAAAATACGCTCTGTGCCAATGCCGCATGGTCTAACAGGGTTGTGCTTATTCTTTTAATGAGTTATGGGCGTGTTTTGAGCTTAATGTGCATTAAAAACCAATCAGATTCTCATCTCCCATTCCCTTTAAGAGTCAGTTGTCTCGCGCCATGGAGCATTTGCTATTTACATGGCGGACTTTGTAAGTGGAAAAACTGAATGTTTCACTGGCAGAAAACAGTTAAACAGACCAACTGCAGCACGAGGATAAAGAATGAGCCTCCTCCATTCGGCCTCTTTACTTTCTCTTTACTTCACTTCTTTACTTTCGTGGAGTAAGGAAATCGTGGAAACTCATTAGACATCCATTAGCATACATATTTGATTTTGTTTGTTAAGTGCACAGATTTGTTTGAAAACTATTTTGAAATTATGTTCTGTATTTCCAGAAAATGAATAAACGAACAATAATAACAAAGTGTGGTCAGAAAACCGAGTTATATACAAACGCATGTCCCATATGGTGATTCATATATCTCCAAAACCCGACAGGTGGACAAATGTATGAAAACAAATATAAATATGCATATAATAAATACTACTACTTCTACTAATAATAAAATTATACAAATGCAAATTGTCATGAATAAACTGAAAAACGTGAAAATTACTGTTGCGCTGGTCTGAAAATAGTAACAAATCACGCCATACACGCCTTGCACCTTATTGCGCCGGGTGTATGATAGGGCCCTCTGTCTCAACAGTTAATGCTTGTGTTTATTAAATGCTTGAGAATTAATAAATTCTATAGCCTGGCATTATGCAAATATGTTACAGATTTTGCACATTTGGATTTAAGTATATCAGTTACTGAAACTAAACTGGAATTGCACAATACATGCTAAGTAACATTCATACAAGCGTAAAGAGACCCCTTAATCTCAGTAAAACTCTATTTGCTATTTAAAAATGTGTTTTAAGATAAACATGGGAACAATGTGTCTAATATCTATAACAACTTAGCACAAAAAAATGTTGGTTGAGCATGTCCTGTATATCATTTATTAAAGCTCCCCTTTGTGCACTTAATCAGCACAAGGTGCTATTTTGGAAAACTAAACTCATTTTAAATAAAACAGCCTGATACTGGCATTAAAGACACTTTCATTGAGTAGAAAGGTCAACTCTCTGTGTTTTAGTACTTTGTCTCCTTTACATATTTATTCAGTTCAACTAACCTGCATTATGGGATGTTTAAAGTGAGCAGCTGTTTCTGCCCAAAGTGGCACAGTCTATCAGAATATATGAGCTCTGCGATGTTGGCCCAATGTGACAGTGCAGAAATAAAAACTAAGCTTTTTAACTAATTTTCTAATTGCTTGTTGTGGTTGGATACGATCATATTTGGAACAGGTTAGGAAATATCACATTGCGATCATGGGCAGCCACCTGCTCCATGTTTATTCAATAATATACAATAAATCTAAGCGAATGCTCAGTGCACTCGACTATCATATTTTAACAGCTTGAGATGATTTGTGACATGCTGAATTAGTATCTGTTTGAAAATGGGCGGACTGCATATGGTCAGCATAAAAAGCTTTGGATTCACACTAGCTCAAATGATTTAAATGGGCGTAATTTATGAGACGGATACATTCGCACGGCATTAGATGGGAACGATCAATAGGATCCTGCTGTTTGTGCCAGATCCTGATCCTGCCATCTGCATGTCAGAGCGGAAATTAAGATTCATCAGAGCATTTGTCAATGTTCAATTACTCGGTGTTGTGGTACTGCGGCCTCTGTGACCTTGACTGATAAGAGCGAAACCTATCAAATGCTGCCCGAGCTCTACGGTTTGACATACTGCAGAGTCAGGAATGACCTGCTTCACCTCAGTGTTGTAAAAGTGTTATGTTGTTTATGTGGTCTTTATACTGTATCAGACTGCACAGATCCCAGGAGTATTGCACAAAAGGGATTAAGCTGGGATTTTCCAGATATCCTGGGCAATATTAGGGGCATTTTACACATTGTCAGCCCAAAATGAGAAACTTCCATTTACAATGTTCATTTAAATGTTCATTTACACCAGTGTTTCTCAACCATGTTCCTGTAGGACCACCAGCTGTGCACATTTTACACGTCTCCTTTATCAAACACACCTGATTCAGATCATCAGCTCATTAGCAGAGACTGAAAGACCTGTAATGGGTGTGACAGACAAAGGAGACCTCCAAAACATGCAGTGCTGGTGGTCCTCCAGGAACTGATTTACATGGCAATTCGCTTTTTTGGAATGAAAACTCTTACATTTTTCAAGAGTTCACACTTTGCTGATGATTGATTATAAAGCATGTTTGGCATGCTGTCCGGGAGAGAGCCCTGAGCTTATGAGATTCTCGAGCCCTGGGCTCCCTCCCGTTAGCAGGGCGAGAGGGGAGTTTGAGCTCAGGTAGATCTCGATGAATTCCCCCGGCTTGTTAATGGCTAATGACAGTTTAAAGAGATAGCTATACTGCTTACAAAGAGCCCATCTATAGTGCCAATTTGGTATGGTCAATTTACTTATATCGAGGAACCCGGGGACCCGGAGGAAACCCACGCGAGCACGGGAATAACATGCAAACTCCACACAGAAATGTCAACTGGTCCAGTAAGGACTTTTAACCAGTGACGTTCTTGCTGTGAGGCAACAGTGCTGATCGCTGGGCCGCTGTGTCGCCCAATCTAGAAAAAGGAGGCAGGAGTAGGGGTGGGAGGAGGTATTCTTCTAGATGAAGATAATGCCGCGGTCACATTAGAGTTTGTGCGTGCAAAATTCGGTCGTACGGTGCTGCGTAAAGGGGCGGGATTAAACAAGATGATTAGAAATTTAAAAAAGCGAGCGATTGGTCCATGTTTGAAATTTCTGTCCAGAGAGGTCATGTTTTGATCTTTGATTGGTCTCACGCAATCACGTGATGTGATTTTGCAGGTCAAGCTTGAACTTTCCAACGCAGCGAACTGCGAAACTTGTCGCACGAACTTGCGTTTCCGGTCTGACGCATTCACGTCCAGTCCAGTGTGACCGCGGCTTAACTGAGGTAAGAAACTCGGGTCATTTATAGTGAGTTATGAATCGACTGATTGGTGAATCATGTGTTAACTAATGCAGGACCAGCCGTGGTCAATCATAAGCATGGTATCCTCTCGAAATTAGTTTGTGAATAAACTTCACTTAAATGGGTTCACATCAAAGTGGAAGTCTCTAAAAATGCTACCACTGTTGTGTCCATGTTATGCTGGGTTCACACCAAATGTGGAATTAAGAGTTTGTGCGAAGTAAATTACATACAAAGTCAATACAAACATGTGAAATATCTAGCCAACGGGAAAGTATTTAAATCGCGTTTTCCTGTGTTATATTTCATCTGCAACAACAATACTGAACTTATATAAAGATGTGTTTGGACATTAACGTCTGAATGCATAATTAAACAAACACCTGAGGAGATTTCTCTGCATGAAAGCCTCGTGATTTGCAGATTAACCTGCTGCTGCTGCTTCTCCAATAAGGTAGGAAATTAAATATGAAAGAAATGTGGATGATGTGTGGATGATTGACAGGGCAACTAAGCAAAATAACGATCTGTTAACAAGGAAGTAGTATGTCCCAAAGCTTGCATACTCTTGTTACACACTCAAAAGTATATATTTTTCCTTCACAAAAAAGTGCATACTTTTAGGGTGTAGTATATAAGTATGCGAATTGGGACGCAGCAACCATGAGCTACAAACTCCAGACCTACCCAGATGCTAATATCTCTCTCTCTCTCTCTCTCTCTCTCTGGCAAAATATGGGACCCATCTTGTTCGAATGTAGTGCTTCTCACTACTCAAACTGAAGCTCCCCATTTGTCCTTTTCCATCCTTCAGGCTGTGGATCTGGAATCCAATCAAATGTATCCATCTTGAAGAAGAACATCTTAATTGTACCATGAGGAGGCAAGGAATGAGGAGTTGGGAATCTTCCAGAAGAGCTATGAATGAGGCAGAGCAGTTGTATCCGGTGTCAAACTGATGCACACATAATTACTTTTCACTGTGCATGTTTTACTATGTTTCCCATCAAAACACACCAATTCACAAAACTCAAAAAAATACTGATGTTAAAAATTGGATGTCCAGTAACTTATTGCAACTAAACACAGAAAAAAGGATATATTGGACCTAAAACCTCCTTGTGCGTAAATCTGGAATATTGAAGATTATTTTATGTTTATGGATGTATTATTTCATAGTAATTTGTCATTTGAATGCCACATCATTTGTTTTCACATACTAAATATAGATAAACTGCAACATTTGCTCTCAATGTCTAATGCGAAAACATATCATTCATACATTTATGACCTCTAGGTTAGATGACCTCTATGTCAGTTAGTTAGTTAGATAGTCCACAAATGTGTCTCACTGTACACTTTTGCGAAACATAAAATGTGTTGCTCCAGCTACTTCTCATTGCGTGTTTCAGATGCCAAATCCACTAGAGGGCACTGTGTACATTTTTCTAAACTAACATGCATTTTGTTGTGTTTTAGATCGCCTTCTCATGGATGTGTTGAAGAAGGACGAGCTTGTACTGTTTTGTGGTTTCACAAAAAAAATGTAGACGGAAAGAGCCTGTGTTGGTGATGTCTTTGAATTCTGCTGACCTCATGAAAGGGGGCGTCCAATCCTGCAGTAGGTGGTCCAGCATCCTGCACATTTTAACCCCAAACAAATCAAATACACATGAATGGAATTTATTTTTGTATATGTAAGATCTTGATTAGCTTGTTTGTGTGTGTTTAAGTAAGATTGGGAATTCTGTGGCTTTCCTTTAGACACCCCTGGCTTAGACCTTAAAGGGTTAGTTTATTCATTCATTCATTCATTCATTCATTTTCCTTCGGCTTAGTCCCTTATTTATCAGGGGTCGCCACAGAGGAATGAACCGCCAACTATTTCACCATATGTTTTGTGCAGCGGATGCCCTTCCAGCTGCAACCCAGTACTGGGAAACATCCATACACACACTCATACACTACGGCCAATTTTGTTTACCCAATTCACTTATAGCACATGTCTTTCCTCTGGGTTCTCCGGTTTCCCCCACAGTCTAAAGACATGCGCTATAGGTGAACTGAATGAACTAAATTAGCCGTAGTGTATTGATGAGCCTGTATGCATATTTCCCAGTACTGGGTTTCAGCTGGAAGGCCATCCACTGTGTAAAACATATGCTGGATAAGTTGGTGGTTCATTCCACTGTGGCGAACCCTGATGAATAAACGGAACAAAGCCAAAGGAAAATGAATGAATGAGTGTGCCTCACACCGGCAGCAGACACTTTCTTACAATGACTCCGTGTAAATAGATGTGTGTGTGTGTGTGTGTTAGTCATTTGAATTTACAGCATATAAACACATTTTTCTCAGTTAAAACAACAAAACAAACTGTCTTTTTTTTGTGTTTCCTAACAAAGAACGTCATCATCTGCCAGCTTCCTGCTTTTATCGTGCTTGTTTTCGATTAGTTATGAACAGTTCTGGCAGAATGTTTTTGTTTTTAACACTACCTAAGTAGGGGAAAGTTCAGAGCTAATAACTAAATTAAACCGAAAGCCTAGCCAATTAATTATTGCTCGCTCTCAAATGTCATGATTAATTCAAAAGCATGGTTCACGCTTGATACTTTATGTTCTGTTATTATATGTAATATTATGTTATTCTTAATACACATCTGGTGGTCGAGAGTGAGGCCAAACTTATTAAATAGTAATTTATTAATTTCTCAGATCTCATCATTGAATGTCAAATTACAGAGATTAACAGATACATGATACAATAAGGTTTTACAACAGCTGTACAAGTGTGGTCACTTTGTCATTGCGAGGAACACAAATAATAAAAATAACGTAATGGAAAAATAAATTATAATAACATTACAAATCATTCTTTTTCAATTTCATGCAAAATCAATCCAGCTTCCAAACCTTGCCTTAATAACACATTTCAAAATAATAATAAAATAAACATTTCATATATATATAGTAAACATGTATGTCAAGGGGGAGTTTTTAAACATAATTATTTGATGGTATTAATATAGAACTTTCTATGAAGGTTTAACATAAAGATAAACAAAAATAAAATATAAAGGTAAACAATTTTTTTTGTTGAAAGTGAGACCACTATTTAACAAAACAGTGTGTAAAAAATTGCCACAAGATATTCCTTTGTAAAACCCTCACTATCAAAGACACTACAGCATTTCGTTCTGATTTTATAAAAAAATAAATAAAAAAAAAGAACGTACAACATTTGCGTTTTCAAATAGCAGCTTGACAGAACTGAACATTAAGCAATTATGACTGTAACAATGACTGTTTAGACGTTAAAGCAACAAATTATATGTGAAAGCTGGAATCAGTAGATCATGAAGGATAGTTGGTTATGCACATATAGGTGTAAGGCTCTTATGTGCCCCGCATTTATTTTTATTATCATTATATATATATTTTTAAATGCCAAACAGAAAACTAAAATGCTGAAAATTCTTGCACTGCTAAAGTTTCATACAGCATAAACTCAAAGTTCTTTCACATGACTCTTGTCAAGATCTCCCAATGCACTAAACTAAGTAAACGCTGTATTTAAAAACCTTCTGCTGATGCTTCGAAATTAGTTTATGGTTACCAAAATTATGCATAAAGTTACAAAAAATGCATAGAAGAACTTAATTTGGTGCTAGTATGTTGATCCAACCAAACCTCTTATCTAGCTTAACCTACCAATCTTCTTCAGCTGACCAGCATCACCAAAAAGACCATGCTGGTTAATAAGCTTCACCAGCTAAGACTTACTGGTCAACCATTTAGCTAGGCCAAGATTTTATAAGGACATTTCAGGTAGCATGCTAGGCTAGGGCATCATCAGTTTTGCTAAGAACTTTTTTTATTATTATTATTTTGATATATGGTCATATTACAAGTCACCTAAGAGTTAAACAGTAGCGTTTTACAATTTGTGAATCCATGCAGCCGATCTCCTGGTCTGGGGGAGCACTTTTAGCTTAGCTTAGCTTAGCATAAATAATTGAATCGGATTAGACCATTAGCCTTTCACTCAAAAAAAAAAAAGAGTTTCAGAAAAGACTTTCGATACTTTTACTATTTAAAGCTTGACTATTTTGTAGTTTTATTGTGTACTAAGTGTAATAATCATGGCTGCAGTAGGTGCAATGATATTATGCAGTACATGAAAATGGTCCCCAGCTAGGTAACTAGGTAACAGCGCCGTGTAATATCATTGCGCCTGCTGCAGCCATGGTACGGCAGCAAAGTTTCTTGATTATTACGACAGAATGGGAGTGTAGTTTCTAGCCATATCAGCCTAGAAAATAGCAACTTTTCATTTTTCCATCAGTCTTCTTACACGATGTAACTACAGAAGAGTTATGATTTAAATAGGACAATCATCAAAACTATTTGTGATTTTTTTCTTGAGGCAGATGCTAATGGTCTAGTCCGATTCAATGATCGTTAAGCTAAGTTAAGCTAAAAGTGGTCACACCAGACTTGGAGATTGGCTGAATGGATTGAAAAAAATTGTAAATCTCAACTGTTTACTTTAGGGGACTTGTAAACTTAGCATATTAAAAAAACAAAACAAAAAACAAAACAAAAGTGGTGTTCCTTTAAAGTAACTGAAAGGGCTTTCTGAAAGGATCTCAAAAATCTAATTGTTTTCTTTGCTTTCACTATGGTTAAATAACCTGGACTTTACTGTTGAGGTTTATGACATGAGTCCTGTGAAAGAGCCTTCACTCACTGGTGTCTGACCAATTGCTTCAGGCCTCTATTCCAACACCATAACAACAGGTTATCTTGTTGAAAAAAGCCACCAACACTCACCAGTTTCACACACCCATGCATACACACACACACACACAAGTCATTAGAGATTTCTGCTATTCATTATGTTTGACGATCGATGAAAACTGCTGCATTTAAGCCAACCAAGTCCAAGAGTGAACAAAATGATACATAATGAATGGGGGCAGTTTGCTTTCTCAAGCACACCCATTAATAATTTACATGACCTCCAAATAATAAATTAACAAATGAATAAATAAACAAGCAGGCAAGCAAACATCAACAAACCCGTTTTTTTTTGTTTTTTGTTCCTTCCCCGTTATGGAAAAATATCATTGATATAATAGTCTTTTTTCACAGAATTAGTCCTTGTGAGGGCTTTAATCAGTTTATTATATTTTTAAATGTATATATTTATTTTATTTGGTCTCTCGTGTGGCTTTCAGAAACTCAATTTCATAACTTTAATCCAAATGAAAATCGTTCTGTTTGAATGATTTCAAGTTTTTCCGAGTTTCAAGCGCAGAATGGATCGAGTTCCATATTCGGAAAAGCACAAAGGAAAAGCGCAAAGGGGCTTGGCAAAGGTGGACGTAAATGGATAGCACAGTGTTTTGCAAAAGTGAGCGCTGATAGAGAATGTGCATGGTTACAGCACAGTGGCGTTGTGCCCTTCCATTTTCGGGAGTCTGGAGTCCTGCACTGTTCCCATGGTGACCAAGAGCGGTCGACTGTCCTCGGGGCCACTTGCTCTGGCCAAAGAGATGGGCCTTTGCTGGCCAGGATGAGGCGGGGGAAGCTGGGGCCCTTGCATTGGCTCCATGGGCAGGCCTTGCTCCTGGTAGCCATACCCGATGTTCCCACAAGGGAAGCGCCGAAGTCTGTAGAGTGGAACTGGTGCTAGGTTAGCCGAATCCAGGAGTAAAGGGGTAGGGGCAGGTGGAGGAGGTGGAGGCAAAAGTGGTCGACACAGGCCTTGTTGTTGCTGCTGCTGTTGACGCTGGAGCTGCTGCTGGTACTGCTGTTGTTTGTGCTGTTGCTGCAGGCCCAGAGCTTCAGCTACTGTCACAGTCCGGCCTGCTTGTTCCTGTCCTTCACCAGGGATCCGTGGGCCACTCGTCTGCCTTTGTGCCTGTACCTGCTGCCTCTTCTGTTGCTGCTGTAGAAACCATGAGCCATAGGTGGGGTTCCACAAGTTGGTGGGCTTCCTGTTGCGGCTTTCCTTCTCTGATGAGTGGGCCTGCATGAAGCCCAAATTCACGTGCCCTCCATCCTGGCTGTTTGATGTTGTAGATGAAGGTTGGGAGGCCTGTACGGGGGCAGTGACTGCCGGGGTTTGAAGATGGTGATGAGGGTGAGGCTGAGATGGGGGAACTGGTGGTAGCTTGCTGTCAGTGGAGAGGTTGGCCATAAGAATGGCCTCCCCATCTTTTTTAGTTTGAGTGGAGTGTGTGGCAGATGGAACATCCTCTGTGCCCTGAGGGGACACAAGCAAGGATGGGGCAGACGGGTCTTCAGGGCGCATGGGTACCCTCTCCTCTTCCTCAGGGATAGGGCCATACTCAACAGGCAAAGGCACATTCACCACATCTGGGTCCTAGGGAAATTGAAAGTCTGTTATCTACACAAACAACCCAGACTGGTGATAAAACAAATCTAATGGTTCATTTCCACTGAGCAGTGTGGTTCGATACAGTACAATATGGCATGTGTTTATTTCCATTAAGTACCAAAGTAGCAAACCATACAAACCATTTTTTCGGTACAGTGCAGTACCAAAATGGTGGAGCTAGACTTGCTGCCGAAAGCTATTGGTTTACAGAAAATTTGCACTTGCACGTGAAACAAGCATGCAATCAACAATACAGGAAGCGCAACTTTTAAACAAACCGTCGAGACATGACACCGTAATACAATGTCTGAGTGCAGTAATGAACCATGCTCAACCTGAGCTCTAACAAAGCTTGTTTTCTTGTGACAAACAGTCACATGCCTAGAAGCAAGAACAGTATCTGCTGTAAGTCTTCCATTGTTGTTTATGGGACCAATTAGATGTCGAGTCTAAAAGTATGGAAAGTGCGACGGGCACCACTTCTTCTCTCTATTTAGCTGTACATTTTAAAATAATGAATTTGAGCATGCAAAAGATGCAATTTCTGAACGACCTGTACAGCTTTTATCATTGAGCGAGAAATACTACATTATGGTGAGTTACGTACACCACACCAACCAAGTAAGGGTACTGTTGGCAGTGTAAATGCAAGCCTGATCAGGGTGACCTGTACCAAGGACCCTTTAAGGCAGTCCTCAGACCGGAATTCAGAAACACTGCTTTAAGGCAAGTCATTTCACATGGTGGCCATCTCTGAAATGCCATCTCTTTGAAAAGGGAAACATCAAATTCTTCAAAACTGTTTCAATTTCATATTTGGAATCACCAGTGAGACTTAATAACAATGTCTTAAAGTTTGTATCTAAACATTCAAATCAACTATTTGTTGCTCAAGCTAATGCAATTTTACACTTGTATGGAATGAGATTACAGCACCAACCATCTTTATGGCTGTTTCTGGTGGACATGATCAGACATCATCCTGTCAGTCAAACTATGTTACTACCATAAAAATCAATAACTTGTTTGTTACACATTATATCTCTGAATAATGCCCCGTCCAATCATGATGAGCAGTTCCTAATATATTCCTATTCTCTTGACAGCAAATATCCTCCAAAAATGAGAGCGACCTCTTAGTTTACAAGTTTGTGGGTGTTGCTGTCGCATGTGTTTTGCGTTTCAATGGAGAGGCAGGAATTTATTAGGTCATATAGGACCTCGTCTTTGTTTCATACGGATTACAAAACTGGAGAACATTTGTTTTCAAGTGTAGTTGCTTTGCTTAAAGTAGAGATTTCAAGCTTTATGTAGATATATTTCTCATGTCAGTGAGGCAAGTATTCGCAGAGATTCCAGCATATTTGCTGACACCAGAGGGTTCATAGCAATGAAGCTGCAGAAACTGATCTGGATACCACCTCAGAAACCAGGAAAAACTCTGTGTATTCTATAGTATTTACCTGTACCAAACCACACTGTACTGAACTGTACCACACAGTGGAAAGAGGCAAAACAAACCAACTGTTGCATAGCATGAACAAACACGAATTTGAGATGTAGTACCTGCAGACAATAGTCAATCCTCTCCAGAATAGTAGAGAAATTTGGTCGGTCCTCTGGTTGATGCTGCCAGCTCTGTGTCATTATCCGGTACCTATTTTTCACAGAAAATAATAAAATCTTCATTAGATATCAGCATTAGATAGACAGTATTACTGTCTCGATTGAATGGGTTATTTCATAGATAAAAATAGGCTTTCTTTATTCAGATTTTGTTTCAAAGAACAGCTCTGCAAGATCAACCCAGGATTAGATTAGAAACTAAATGAAAAATTCCAGCTAGGAAAGTTTTATTATTATTTGATTAGCCTGTTTTCAGTTCCAGAAATCAAAGCAGAGGGATAGTGGTTGAAGACTGGAAAATTAAGCATTGAAATGCATATGCATCAAACATATTCTTCCAATTTAAGAACAGACTGTTGTTGTCCAACTTTTAATATCCTGTATAATTGAGTGTGCATTAAGAGACCACTCACACAGGCCCGGGGCAGTTCTTGGGTGGGTCCATCCGGCCTCCGTTAGTAACAAACTCCAATACCTCCTGGTTACTGCGGCTTGGGTACGGCATATAGCCCAGTGAGAAGATCTCCCACAGCAAAACTCCAAATGACCTGAAAATCATATAAAATGGGGGAAAAGTGAAGGGTTGAGTGAGATGAAAGCATAGTTATTACGGAAAAAGAGTATAGTGTGAAACACAGTGGGGCTGCTGTAGCATATGACAGAAGGAGAAGCAAATGAGTCTTTTAAATATGTAATTATATTACAGAGCTCACCATGTATCTGTCTTTGAGGTAAAGATTCCTTCCATGAAGGCCTCAGGAGGCATCCATTTGACTGGCAGCATAGCACGGCCTCCTTTCCTGTAATAGCTGGCTCTGTGGAAATACAGACAAAAAAGAGACAAAAGCAGAGTGGAGTGACTTATTAACTCCAGTCGCAGATCAGAGCGTGAAAAAATTCATGGGGGAAAGAAAGGAGCAGAAATTGTGTGGAAAGTCATAATGGAGTGCAACTTCTGCGAGGATGGGAAGCTGGCCATTTGCTCACCATGTTCTCTGAAGGCTTGATCTGATTCTTAGTCACTGAATTGTTCATTAAATGAAGCCTGAGATTAATTGTGTGCGCATAGCTTGGCTTTGTGGAGCTGTGTTATAAAATGATTGCTGTTCATTTAAAATGCGAGTCCAATGCTTGAATAATCTAATTGTTCTCCTCTGCGAGGCTTGAATTAAAGAGAAAAGTTTACCTAAACAGACAATTTATGGAAAGTCACTGACCTAGTTCATTGGTGATGTCTAGCTTCATTTGCATGTTCTACTCGTGATTTAAAATATGCAAATGTTCTAGACAAGCAAAGGAAATTAAATAAAACTGCATGAATTTACAACCAGCCAGTTGATTTTTAGTAGGTTATGTTAAAGAGGGTTAGGATATATAGGGTTCTGTGTTTTGGGAAATTGACTGGCCTATTTAATTCAGATGACCTGCTTAATTCGAATGTCTTAATCATGCTGTAAAATACACAGATGTTTTGGACAAGCAAAGTAAATTAAATGTTGACTCTATGCCCAGCCACTAGATCTCTCTGAATTGAGTCATAAACAAGGGGTTGTGTTTATGGAAGATGCTTGATCTTTTAGATTTTTGCTTGAATTACTTGTTTTCATCTATTGTATTACTATATGCTTATACGTGTAGATGATATAGACTAGTTAATTTAATTTCCTGAGATCAACTGCCATCCAGAACATTTGTTTTCCTATTTGTATTACAGTGCATTCACACAGAAGGCGGCGAGAGCATCAAAGTTCGCTCTGGCCACCCTGGCGACAACGCTGTCTGCTTTCAAAGCTCAGGCGGCGAGAGCGTCAAAATTCGCTACATTGATTTTGTATTTAAAGGGGCCATTGCAGCATATCAGCAAATCACTTACATTCCCACATAAAAAATGTGCTTTCTAGCGTGAAAATGTTGCGTGCCTTTTATCAAATTCATTTATCTACGGAAGATCAAGTTGTTGCGTGTGGTGTGGCTTTGCTCCACTTATCCAGTATGTCCATATGTCTGAAATATTTTGAAGCAGCAATACTGTTTTGTACTGTCGTTATAGTTAGCATAAGATTCCCGTTTAAAAAACAACAACAACATATATAACATTAATGCAGTAACTCGCCAGCAACTTTTTTTATTTAAGTCCCTGTAAGAATACATCGTAAATAACTGGAAATCCCACGACTGCAATACTAAAACCCTTGGGAACAAGTGTGGTCAGAACGAAAGTTCACAGAACTGTGTTCTCTGGAGTCCTCTCAAACGGTAAATTTTTACATTCCGATTGCTTGCCGCCGAACCGCGTCATAGCTCATTACCATAAAGTTGACTTGATTTCAACTCTCCTCGACGCCCAACACCGGCAACGCCGCACCGCTCCTCGCCGCTTATTGCCACTGGGTCCCATTGAAAATGAATGACTTCCGGCTACTTTGACGCTCTCGCCGCAGTTAGAGTGAATCCAGCTGTCACAAAGCAGTTGAAAGCTAACTCCAATGTGTTGCTAAAACGACATCCTTATCAGTCTGTTTTTAGGGTTAAGCTTGGAGCAAAAGCACCAGTTGTAAAAATAATCAGTAGGGATGCCCCGATCAATAGGCAGGAAACCAATATTGGCCAATATTCACATTTCATGACTTGATCTGTAGGCCTACTTGCTAAACCTGGCCGGTTTCATGAACACCAGCTAATAGATGTCTACAGATGTGGTGTGAGCAATTGTAGATCTAATGAGTTAAGCTGCTATGATGCAAGCGGAACAATCGCCCCTATCTTATCCCACCTTATGACCTCTTCTGAAAGTTCCAGGAGTTCCTTTTAGTAGATTTATAGGTGCGTATTTTTACTTATGCATAAAATATGTACTACAAAATGTTTCTTCTTTGTTGATACATCTTGAATTCATCTTCCATCATTTGCAATGTTTCCAATATTTATTGTTAGTAATGTTTCTTACCATTTGCTTAGACCTTTTTATCTATTGTTTTCTGTAAAGCTGGAATATCCATGTCCATGGAATATCCACGATTATACGAGGTGTGTTTAAAGGAGTATAATGCAACTCCCTTAACTTATTCTCTTAGTTAAAGAGAAATCACAATTTAAAGTCCTTGGTACACTTCAAACAAAGTTCTTTTTCGTTCTTCATTTGAGGGCAAATATAAGTTATAAAAGGCTGAGTGAATGTATACTGTTTTTGAACTCCGTGCTGTAGTAGGCAGGGTCGTAAACATGTCATTCACACTGCTCACTTATACGCCTCAAACCATTGATGGTGGCTGTGAGAGAAGAAGTACAGTTGAAGAACAGTAAACATCTGTCAGTCTGGGGCAGGCATGTTTAGAGAGTTGGACTTGTGGATGATAGGTCGCAGGCTCGAGTCCTGGCACTGGCAGGGATTGTAGGTGTTGGGAGTGTAATATATCGATCACTCTCACTACCCTCGATGACATGTCTGAGTTGAGTCCTTTGAGCAAGGTACCAACTGCTCCCCGGGGTCTGCAGCAATGCAGCCCACTCCTCCAGGTGTGTGTTCATGGTGTGTGTATGTTCACCGCTGTGTGTGTGCACTTGGATGGGTTAAATGCAGAGCACAAATTCCGAGTATATTTACACCATGCCACATGTCATGACTTTCACTCCTTCACTTTCACTTTTCAGTCATCTCCAGCCTGTAGCAGGAGATGTGCCATCGTGGCACACAACATCTTTATATTGCTTTCTATTTGCTGAGGACAGACACACTTTAAAAGATGTGGTGCGACACGGTGGCTCTTCTCGTATGATGTGTGTTCCCCTCCAAGTCTTTAAAATCTCTCCGCGAGTGACCGCACAGGTGTGCATCTGTACCAGCTCTGCTACTCGACCCTCCAGTGTATTTATGTTGTTAACTTGGAGTTGTTATGTTGGATGTTCCCCTGTCTGACCCCCATGAATATGAGATATGAATCAATCTCAAGTCAAAGGAGGCAGAGCTCCAAAACACACGTACCAGTTGTGTAATCAACAGGACCAATAGTAGCTCAAAGGTGTTTAGGAGCCAAAACGAACTTCCCCAAAATGCTGCTTTGGTGAGGTGTTTCGAACTAACTGCCAAAATTAACTCAAAGTATATTAAATTAAGGGGCGGCGCGGTGGCACAGTGGGTAGCGCGATCGCCTCACAGCAAGAAGGTCGCTGGTTCAAGCCCCGCCTGGTCATTTGGCATTTCTGTGTGGAGTTTGCATGTTCTCCCCCTGTTCGTGTGGGTTTCCTCCGGGTGCTCCGGTTTCCCCCACAGTCCAAAGACATGCGCTATAGGTGAATTGAATAAGCTAAATTGGCCGTAGTGTATGTGTGTGAATGCAAGAGTGTATGGGTGTTTCCCAGTGCTGCGTAAAACATATGCTGGATAAGTTGGCGGTTCATTCCGCTGTGGCAACCCCTGATTAGTAAAGGGACTAAGCCGAAAAGAAAATGAATGAATGAATATTAAATTAACTTGTATCCTGTCACATTTGCCAAAAGTAGACATGCAAAAACAGTTCAAAGTTAAACTTATGTGTGTGTTTGTGTGTACTGCAAACTTTCTAATGGTATTTGTGTGTGACTCATCGTTAATAAATAAACTCCATCACAAATACATCAAATAACCTTACTTGGTATTTTTAACTGATGAACTGAATCTCTGCTTCATTTGCATCTGTCTCTGTCACTGTGCTGTTTATCTGATGTGAGGTAGGAGAAACATGTCTTAACGGTGGGCGGGAAGAACCAGCTCATTTGAATTTAAAGGCACAGGCTACAAAAACTGATCTTGCTCCAAAATTGACATTTTTCAGAAGGATATAATAGATGATCTAATTGGTATTTTGAGCTGAAATTTACAGACACATTCTGGAGAAACCAAACGAGATCTACGAGTTGACACATGTAGAGAATATTTGAATTAAGATGCTAGGTTTATGCAAACAAACAACACTTTTTAGGTGAATATTCATGATCCAAAAATGTTCTTCACTGTGCTTTTGATGCTGTATGAGAAATATGCTACATGCAAGTAAGTGTCAAGTGAAGCTACTGTCTCAGCAATACCAGCCTTGCATGTGCATTTACATTTAGATATTTGGCAGATGCATTTATCCACAGTGGCATACATTAAATTCAGGGTGATTCAGAAATTTGAAAAGCATAAACACAGTTTAGCTGGCAAAATAGTAGGAATCCTGTCATTTTTAAATGAAAATAATCATATCCAGAATAAAACTGTAGCATAAAAATAACTTAAGCATTGTTAACTTGGTTATTATTCATTTATTATGGTAACACTGTGCAATGGGATGCATTAGTTAACATTAGTTATTGCAGAACGAACAAGCAACAAATGTCACTGCAATTATTACTGTTTGTTAATACTAAAATAAACATTGACCTATTCATTGTCAGTTAGCTCAATTCACATATTGATTAATACATGAAAGAAATCCAAAGTTGTATTTATTAATGTTAAAATTAAGTTCACTTAGATTAACACTTGCTTTGGAATTATTGATTTTTCTTGTTGAAAAATGAAAAAAAAAAATTATAATTTGAAAAACGTTTATCCTTGTAACATTAAGTGTTACCTAAACTATTTACCCACATATCATTTCATGTCATCAATTACTCTCAATTTATTAAACTTCTGCCTAATCAGCTGTTAATTACTATTTAAAATGACTAATTATTAATTAGTTTTATCAATTCAAATTATTTTCCAAAAGTGCTGTTTAATGAAGAGAAGATTTTTTTCAACACATTTTAAACATCAAAATTTTTCAAATGACACATATATACATATACATACATATATATATACATACATAAATATACATATACATACATATACATATATATACATATACACATCAACCTACACTAGAAACCTCCATAAACAATCTTGGCAACCTTCCAGTGTAGGTGATAATACTGTGTAGGTGAGTTCCGCACTGGCAAGCACCACATATTCACTCAACAAAAAAAGTAGTTTTACTGAATGTCTTATCTTGAGAGAGTTTCTTCACATTTCTCATGGTGCGATCACTGTGAGTCTGAAACCATTTTCCTCATTCCGGGCTGATGTTATCAAGATCTAGTTCCAATATCTGACCCTATGCTGACAACAGTGCAAAAGAAATAAAGTGAGAGAGAAGGGGGAAAAAAGGAGACAAATAGGTCTTGTTTTTTTGCCATCAGCTATCCTGAGGCTGCTGAAGCAATAATCTTGCAGGGGTATTATGCTGTGCATTTATCACAAAAAAAAAAAGAAGAAAATGAGAGACTGAGGCCAAAGAGATATACTGCCTGCTATCCCCCAAACAAAAGCATTTGCACTTTTGACAAAATCTTGATGATCCTGGACTTATCGGGCTCTTTCTAAACAAGCGTGTGGCCTTCTGGGATTGTGACAGCTATAGGCCTGTTCTACCTTTTAATGGAAAACACACACTCACTCACATACACAACACATATCAACTTTACACTCAAGTTTCCAGCAATCTCACTCACGAGAAAGGATCTCAGAAGCCAGGACTCAAGGGAAAGCAACAATGAAGCTCTTTGAAGTATGAAATCAAGAACATCACAGAGAACCTTTGTATTTGCTACTGAATATCAACTCCCTGATGGGATGCGTTGCTGCCACTGGTGAGGAAATTGAGGAGAAACGATGAGGCGGGGAGGCAAAGTTTAGGATAGTGAAGATGATAAGTTCATAAACTCAACTAATGCAGAAATCTAGATAAATAATGCGTGAAGTTTGGAGTATGGCTGATTTTGAATATACTTTACAAACATGGACAGAGTGGGGGGAAAAAATCGATTCTTTGTCTAACGATTCTGAATCGATTCTCAAAAGTTCTGAATCAACTCTGTATTCAAATTATATGACAACTAGAAACTGAAAAATAATAAACACTGACAGGCACATGCATATATGCTGTCGAATTCACTTCAAAGATTGACGAACTTAAGAATTTTAAAGATGTGGCTGTTCGAATTTATACCATGCCAATAAGCATAACCTTGAGACACAACACTGAGTACGTTTACATGGAGACCAATAATCTGATTTTAATACAATTAATACAGTATTCTGATAAGGAGTCTACCATGTAAATGTCATTTTTGATGACCTTAATCTGACTGAAGTCATAATTGAGCTAAACAGAAATCGGATTAAGACGTGGAGTATGCCGATTTTAGTCTGATTATTGAAGTGCAGTACAGACATCAAACTATTACCGTCGTGTAGAATTTTGACATATTTTGTGATAGGATAGTCTATACACACACGGCTGTTTAACACTATTCTCTCCACCTACTGAGTCAGTAAAGGACCACAGACACTCGCATCGCAAAATGCAGAGTTTTTTTTATATTTTTTATTCAGTGTGAAGTATCGAATTCCATTAAGACAACACTTCCACCAGTCCTTACTTCATACTCGCATCCAATAACTCGGTTTGCCATGGCGGCATGAATAAAATGTTCCTGAATGAAAGTGAAAGTGCCAAACTGCAGTTAAAGTCGAAAACTTTTAAATGAAACACCCGAAATTACATGAGACTCCAGAGGAAACGTGGATATCATGGTGACGCAATGACGTCAATCGAACTACTGTATGTGCTATAACATGTAAAACGGGATCATGAAAGGAGCATTTCAAAAGCAACTCATGTAAACACCTTAATCATATTATTGTCTTATTCAGATTAAGGCAAATAATTTGATTACTGATGTTCATGTAAACATAGTCACTGTGTTTCTAGTCAAGTGTGCGAGCAGCATTATAATGACTAAAGAATATGGACAGGGTGGCATTAACGTGATGCATGGACACTAGCTATGTTTCCATTCAAAAAGCAAAATATACGCATGCGCAAAACTGAAATACTGCATAAAACATTTGCGAATAAAGCACCGTTTCCATCCAATGAGTACAAAATCGTCATTTCCTGATTAACTGGTGTCAAATATCAGCAAAAGGTAGGAGAAGTCACTGTGGGCCTTTTTTGTTATATGATAAATTACTTGCATCATAGAAGACGAAGACAAAACTCAATAATAACAATAATAATAATGCATTTTATTTGCAATGCGCTTTCCTTAAACCCAAAGATTTACAATAGAGCATAATAAACAATAGAATAATAACAATACAAAAGTACAAAATATAAAAACAGTACAAAATAAACCATCAATTAAAGACAAGCTTAAATAAATGTGTCTTAATCAACTTTTAAAGTGATCCAAAGTTGGTGCGTTTCGGATATTAAGAGGATGACCATTCTATAAATTTGGCTTTGAAGGAGAAAGCGCTTTCTCTCATAGTCTTTAGATTACATATAGGCTGATGGAGTAACAGAGAATCAGAAGAGCAGAGTGAGCGAGAAGGAGTAAATACACTTAAAAGAGAGCAAAGAAGGGCGACACGGTGGCTCAGTGGTTAGCACTGTCGCCTCACAGCAAGAAGGTCGCTGGTTCGAGTCCTGGCTGGGTCAGTTGGCATTTCTGTGTGTTTGCATGTTCTCCCTGGGTTGGCGTGGGTTTCTGCCGGGTGCTCCCCACAGTCCAAAGACATACACTATAGGTGAATTGAATAAACTAAATTGACCGTAGTGTATGTGTGTGCATGAGTGTGTGTGGATGTTTCCCAGTACTGGGTTGCAGCTGTACGGGCATCCGCTGTGGTAAACATATGCTGGATAAGTTGGCGGTTCATTCCGCTGTAGCGGCCTCTGATGAATAAAGGGACAAAGCCGAAGGAAAATTAATGAATGAGACGGCAAAGAAACTCAATGAACGCTCAGTGGCTTTTGTACCGCTCTTTGGGAGCTCAGTAGCTCAAGAGGGTAATAATACTTAATTATTTTGATGATGAACTCTGGTTAAGGCATTTTTGAATGACAACATTTTAGCTGGATTTTCCATTAACGACATCTCATCGTGCCTATTTTTGATACCACATGATCTGTTAAAACAAAATTGCCAAAATAACCTTTTCTGAATGCTGGAATTTTTCAGTAAATGTGTTTCCATTGTAGTTTATGCACATTTTTCTTATTGGAGAAAGTTTTTTTTTTTTTTATCCTATACATTTTTTATGCACATTTTCAACATGTATGCTCATCCTGGCATTCCCATTAAGCATTTGCAATATTTAGAAACGGTGATAAAAAAATATGTGGATGGAAACAAAGCTGCTGACTACAGCAGAATCGGATGTCACTCGTGTGAATGAAAGTTCAATTGTTGTAAATGAATGAAGCATTGTATAGTAAAATGTTTTAAAGCTAGTTCTCTGCAATAGTATCTGACTGCAACTTGTATATGCAAGCTGAGACACGCAGTCTCAGACATGCAATCTCAAACACAATGCACTCAATGGAGTGATGTCACTACGAGGGGTCCATGTGCTTTTGTTGTATCATGCGATTCCTTTGTTCTGTTTTCCCGCCATTTGTTAGTGTTCATTAGTTCCACCTGTGTTTACACCCCTGTTAATCATGTCTTGTGTATGTATACTCCAGAGTTTTGGTTAGTCTTTATCTGGTGTTGTTTTGTCAATATCCTCGTTATCCTGATATGTTATACAAATTTATATATGTTATACAATATAATTTGTATGAATTTATGAAATTAACATATTGTATAGCTGATATAAAAAATTGGATGACTAAAAACGTATTATTACTAAATTCAGATAAAACTGAGGTCCTGCTTATTGGACCCAAAAACCTCACACGCAAAAACCTTGATGGACTCTTAGTTCAGTCCTCATCTTCAGTCAAAAAATTGGGGGTGATTTTTGATAGCAACCTGTCATTTGAAGGCCAGATTTCAAGCATCTGTAAAGCTGCATTTTCTCATCTTTAAAATGTTGCCAAACTTCGACATATGCTATCAATGTCTGATGCAGAAAAGCTTATTCATGCTTTCATGACCTCTCGGTTAGACTATTGTAATGCGTTTCTAGGCGGTTGCCAAGTAGGCCTAATTAACAAACTTCAGCTGGTTCAAAATGCAGCTGCTAGAGTGCTTTCTAGAACAAATAAATTCATTTCAGCATTGCATTGGCTCCCTATTAAATATTGTATAAATTTAAAATTTTTATTGACTACCTACAAAACCCTGAACGGTTTAGCTCCTCAGTATTTGAGGGAGCTCCTAATATATTACAGCCCCTCACGTTCACTACGCTTAATTAATTCTGGACAATTGATTATTTCCAGAATATCAAAATCAACTGTAGGTGGTAGATCCTTCTTATCTGACACCTAAACTCTGGAACAGCCTTCCTAGCACAATTAGGGAGGTTTGCCTCCCTAACTGACATTCTGTCAGTTTAAAACTAGATTAAAGACTCATCTCTTTGCATTAGCATACACATAAAACACAAATGCTTTTGAAATCCAATTCCTCTAAAGAACTGTTAGGCTGCATTAATTAGGGCAACCGGAGCCAGGAACACTTCCCAAAAGACATTATAATTTGAACGGCATCTAGGCTTATGTTAGTCTGTTTTTCATTATCCCGAGGTCTCCATAATCCTAGACCAGGCCGTATCCTGAGCAGATACTGTGGCGGTCATGGAGGAGTGGACAGCATGAGACTGGTTCCTGACAGATGAGTCTCAGCATTGTTCCCGTGGGCCAGCCTGTACACCCGCCGGTGATCTACTCACACACATGCAGTTTCTCCACAATGGACGTCTAGCATTCTCCAGCATCCGCCGCCTAAACTGCAGCTCTGCACAGGAAGTTTGGCCAGAGGAGAAATGGTCATGCGCAACTGAGCCTGGTTTCTCTCAAAGTTCTTTTCCTTCACTTTCGTCAATTAGTGAAGTTTTGTTCCTCTCCACTGTCGCCACTGGCTTGCTTGGTTCGGGACTTGTGGAGCTGCGCATCGATGGATTTGCTCTTCAGTGTTTGAACTTTCAGCAGTGAAAATTAAACCACACTGAACTGAACTAAACTGAACTTCAACTCTGAAAACTGGACTGACACAGTTTCAATTTCAATTTTACTAGAACTTCTATGTTAAGCTGCTTTGACACAATCTACATTGTAAAAGTTCTATAGACCATTTCAATGTGGTCATGTCTTTGGTCCATGAACATTTCCTGCTGGTTATCAAACTATTTCATAACTGTAACAAGAGGCAATTCAATCATAACCTAATGTTAAAACAACTATCATAACATAATTTATCAATATGAGGCTCTTTTTGGATTCTCAGAAGCTTTAGAAATTACAAATGTAAAACAGGAAATACAATGGGACCATTGTTTTTGTTTACATCCCTCAAAATGGTCTATAGAAATAAAGATGAATTGAATTGAACTCAATATGCTAGCGGTTTCCCATGAAGATATATTTTTGAATCTCCAAATATAATTTTTGTTAACATTTTTATTTTGAAGACATTTCTGAAAAGTTTATAAACCAACCAAAAAAAAAAAGGACAGTTCTTGGAATAATAACAGTTTGTTCTTTATAATTCCTCTTTGTTTCAATGTTACATTCAGAGCTCAGAATATTTTGATGCTAAAAATATAATACAATAATCATTAACAACAGCTTAGAAACTCCAATTCTGGTTAAAATGCAAAGATGTATTTGCACAGCCAAAGAAATTGTAGGTCAAGAATCATTTTGGAATCGGAACTTGACTCCCAGAATCAGATCTGATCAGATGGTGAAGTCTCTAAAGATTTCCACCCTAATACATAAAGTCAAATACGTGGGGGTGCTAAGAAATTAATAAGTTATAAATGGATCTATAATTAATTTTAAGCATAGGTTTGATAGAAAGCGTTAACAAAAAAAGTGAATACTCACTTTGTGAATTTGAACATTTATAACTAATAACGTACCAGCATTAAGCTAGATGAATTTCAAGCAAGCAAGGACTAAAAGTCACAACTCATAAGGTCTTAATAACCATGTATAATTAGGCTCATTTAGGATCAACAGCCCCGAATGCAAAATGAACGGAATTTGAACAATAATTCATATTAATAACACTCAAAACTGCAGTAGTCCTCAGCCAAACAGAGGATTAAGCATAAAAACAGCAACATTGTTCATTCTAAATGATTTGGGCTCCAGCAGCAACTGCCATAGAAATGCATTGTTAAATATGTTGAGTTTGATACAAAGGCTGTGTTTTGACAGCTCTGGTGGTGTTGGATTTTTTTTTAGCTTTGATAATTTTAGGCATGGTGCTTTAAAGAGGATCATTTTCGAGATGCAGCTCGTCAGAAAGAGTTTTAACACGGCAACAGTCTTACAGTTTACTGTCAACAAGCTAAAGCCCTCTCCAAGACTTTGCATCTCTAAATTATCCAGATTAATGCACCATGGTAGAAATATAAAAGTTGAAAAACTATAAACTAGTCAGCTTCCCTAATTAGCTGTTAGACTAACATCCTGACCTATAGCTAATTCTAATGAAAAAAGTTGAAGTAGTTAAATCAAACCAGTTAAAACGATGACATCACAGCATCCTCCATTCTCCAAAATGAGATCAAATATTCACGCAAGCCTCCATACTGTAATTCTCCTCATCCCCAATCGCATTTTCCTCACAGCTCTGAACTACTGTCCTGTCTGCAGAGCTCAGTGGGAAAACGCAAGGAAAAAAATCGACATCAGCAATTAGAGCGTGCTTTTATGGCAATAACTCCGGAGGGAGTAAAACAAGGCTCCATCTTTTTCCCTTTAGCTTTTCTCCGGCTAATAATACTCTTCTCTTACCAGCTAAGTGAGCCCCGTTTTCAGACACAGGTTGCAGTTGAGAGGCAGTCAAGCTCACAACAACTTTCATTTCATCACAGCGGTGCTGCCATATCCTCTGCTCAATAATGTCAAAGGACAATTTACACTAGACAGCTTCCGAAAATAAGGCTTCTGAGAGACATGGACGTTGATAGTTAGACTGTTACCTCACGCTTAATACCATGACCTCACTTACCTTCTGATATTTAAGATAGATAGATAGATAGATAGATAGATAGATAGATAGATAGATAGA
>CAIGQV010001319.1:4520382-4531156 GCA_903798115.1 Danio jaintianensis | reverse complement strand
ATTTAAACCACACTGAACTGAACTGACCTTAAACTCTAAAAACTGAATGGACATCATTCCAATTCACTATAATCTTCTATGTGAAGCTGCTTTGACACAATCTACATTGTAAAAGCGCTATAGAAATAAAGATGAATAGAGTAGTATGTTTTATATTGTAAAAACAGTTGGCGAGAACTGACCTACTACATCCAGGGAGATTCTGAAGTGCGCATCCAATGGATGCTACGCTATCCCATGATGCTATGTGAGAGAATTCATGAAAAGGAGGGAAGCAACAAAATTGACGCAGGTAGGTCATGTGATAATGACAAATGGTGGATGTAGTATATGTCGGAATTCCATTCATACTACTCACGTTCATACTATATAGAACGCAGTTTTCTAACGGTTGAGTAGTAAATTCAAATTCAAATGTAGTACCTACTCGAGTATTAGGAGATTTCGAATGCAGCCATACACATCCTGAAAAATTATGTTTTTGGCTGTTTGATCACCCACAGGTGGCTGGATAAATTACAGGTAGAAGAAAACCTGCCCTCTCCGGCATATACTTCCAACATATAATTAAATTTATTTTCTTCCAAAAGAGCATTTTGGTCATTTAAGGCAGTGGTCCCCAACCTTTTTATCACCGTGGACCAGTCAACACTTGAAAATTTTACCGCGGTCCGGGGGGTTGGGGGGTGTGGTCCTACGTAGATTGCTAGGCGACCATCAATGTTTTCTCAGAGGATGTCAAGCTGCAAAACATTGCTGTAACTCTGATACAAGTTTTATTTATGGAGAAAATTAAAAAAGCACTGCGGTGTTTTGGGTGCTCTGTGTTTGTCTGAAGTAATAGTCTACCAAAATGTGTACATTCCATCAGTGCAGAGGGGGACATTGGGTTCTTGAGCACCTGCCCTTTTTTCTCTTGGAGAGAAAGTGCCCCTATCCCGAACATCTCGGTGTGACTTGATGTGTTTGCGGCATTCTGAAAGATGTTTTCAACTCAACTGGCTGCGCTCTGAATATGCGACGCAATCCACGCGCCTCCATTGGAAATAACGTAAAATAACATGGAAATAACTTGCGCGCGGAAAAAAGACGTGATATGTGAACGGGCCCTAAAGTCATTTGCCATGTCAAGCAGTTGATCTTCTTCCTGCACATATATACTGGATTCATCTGATTTGCTGACAAATGGGTTGCAGATTCATTCCTTGGCAGTTCGTGGGTCCTTCACTGGGCCTTTTCCCCTTCTTTCCAAAGATGTCTGTTTCTTACTCATTTTGCTGCTTGTGGGTTAAATTTGGGCGCTCAAGTGACCGAGATATAGCCAAGAGAATACAGTCATTTTTCAAATCGTTCAGACCCAGATAATAAATAAAACGGAAATAATTTCTTGTGCGGTCCGGCACCAATTGATCCACGGACTGGTACCGGTCTGCAGCCCGGAGGTTGGGGACCACTAATTTAAGGCAATCGTTATCATAAGGCAATCATTATCATTGGTTCAGTTGTTCGTTTTTGTGATTAGTTTGATTATAGCCAGTAATTTGATGCTATAAAAAAGGGGTTTGTCGTCATGATTGACAGTTGTGATGGAAAGTTTCCATGAGCAAATTGTCAGAGCTTTGAAAAGAGATTGAAGCTATAACCAACTATTCATTTTTGATTTCTTTGTTATTTTACATCGGCAAAATGAACTGTTCTGCAGTAAACTGTAGATCTGATGTGATCAGATGAGTTTTGTTCAGTTTTTTTTCCAATAACATAAAATGTGAGCTTTTTAAGTCAACTAATAAATGTTAATAAAATATCATGCCTAGTGTTAACCATAATGAGAAAAGGCAGATTATTGTTATCTGGTAGTTACTAATAACTCTTGAGTTAAATGATCACAAATGTTTCCCAGATGTAATTAAGTCTTCATTTTATATTATTATATTGTAACTTTACAGTATTTTGCAAAAGGAGAATGTAAACATTGCACACCATGCACACTGTAATACTGTCTAATTATAATCAGCGCAATAAATCCAGTTATTTTCCATTCCCTGCATTCAGACAATTTAGTTATAGTGGTGTATGTACTAAAAGAGTGGCATGGCAGTTTTATGAGAAGTTATATAAAGCATAGCGCTGGTTTGATCTTGGGTGAGAGTGAGAGATAACGTTTGATCAGCATTACCCCAGGTAAACCTCCGCATAAATAATGAGAAAATATAAATCTACCCTTTGAATTAGCCCAGCACTTATTAAATTAGCTTGCTTGACTCTTGCCCCAAAACGAGAAATATGTTCATAATAAAAACTCGCAATTGGATTTTCAGAACGAGGTACACTTTCATCTTTTCTCAGCTGAAAAAATGCAGCCACATAACAGTACTTCAAATTTTATAGCTAATTAAATATAAACAGGGAGGCAAAATAGAACTGTCTGCATTTGTTTTTCTTCAAATATGAGTCTGCCATCCTTATTTCTGTGGAATAGTGCTTGGATATTCAATCAATCAATCAATCAATCAATCAATCAATCAATCAATCAATCAAACAATCAATTGTAAGAATGTAAATTATCATATGCATTTGTTTATATTGTGAAACGTCTTTTTCACCAAGAAGATTCATACAGATTCCAAAGGCAGATACTGATAAGATCTGGGCCTGGTTAATATGTGTGTGGGCTTTGGGGGTTTTACGATGTGGTCACATGTTGATTGGTCAGTTTGTATGTCTCAGTATTTGGTCACATGGTCAAGAAAGATACAAAATAGGTGATAAACTTTGCTCTGGCTCTTTTTTCCTGCTCTGCTCCTTTCCTGCTCTGATCTTTCATGCTCTGGAGTCTATCTTCTCTGACTCTATTGCTATCAGGCTCTCTTTGGGGCCTATTCTCTGTTGTTTGTCACTCTCTCCCTCCCTCTGCACCCCCCCACCCCCCCCCCCCCCCCAACTATAAATATCATATGTTTTTTATCATTTCATGTTTTATCCTTTTATACAGTTATTTTGAAACTAATTCAGTTGTAACCATAGAGAATTATTGTCATTAAATCATTTCATCTTCAAGCATTTGTGAATTACTTTTGATTTAACGTCAACATTTAATTGCAATACATTACAATCACATAATAGCAACGCTCTCCCACATTTTTAGCAATTAATGCTGCCCTTATTTCCGTTTTTGGTATAGGATTGCAGAAGGATGGTTTGACTAGAAATGTACAGTTTTTCACGACCATACTGATAGCTTTTTAGTCATTCGGCAAAACTACTGTAGTTAAAATCCCATTCTTACACAATCAATCGATCAACCAATCAACCAACCAATCAATCAATCATTACACCAACCAAGCAAGCAAGCAATTATCCATTTTTCTCTTTTTTCCTGATGTAACTGTCGGGAGGTAAATGTGAATAAACTTATGATGCCAACAAAAATATATAGCATACCTGTAGATGTCTCTGGCCATGCCAAAGTCACCAATTTTAGCTACCCTCCCTGGTCCTTTGCAGGTAAGCAGACAATTCCTGGCAGCAATATCCCTGTTAAGAAATAGATTAATAAAAATGTATCATTTTGAATGCCGAAACTTATGAGAGATGCATATTTATATTGTCAATTTGCTCTTAGTACAATAAAATTAAACAATACCTTTATTTTTTACTCTGAAAAGTAGAGCTTTTCACATTGGCTTAGCCAGCTAAGATTGTTCATCAACAATTATCATGCTTGCATGTGCACCAATTGTGTGATTATTTCCAAAACACAGTAGGAAGTGTGGTAATTTATACATTATACATAGTTGGCTTTTGCTGCATTGCTTTCAATATAGGATAAGAAGATACAGACAAAGGTTGTTTAACTTATTTTATGATTCAAAGTATAAAAAACAACTGCAAAATAATGTCACAGAATTCATTCTTGATATTAACAGCATCCATGTCCGTCTGAATATGTAGCCACTTTAGTCACAGTGGTAATACTGTTACAGGCCTGTTTATTGTCATATAAATCACAACAGTTTACCACATGGTTACAACGATTATAAGCTTAACTGCATTAGTTTAATCAAAGTATTGTGTTCTCAGGTAAAGTTTAACCACAATATTGCAAAAAAAATCCTATTATATTCACATTATAAGGGTGAATTTAAATGTAATCAACATTGTGGACTTTCCAGTTTCCTGCACTATAAAAAAAAGGCTGGGTTCCACTTAAAATCCTTCATGTTCTCCCAACACAAATTGATTAAGTTAACTAAATTGCTTTTACAAATTTAAGTGAATTGAACATAACACCAAAACAACTCAATAATTGTGTTGATTCAGCTCATTTTAAATAAGTAGTTTGATCACAAAGCATTTTTTGAGCGTGTTTCTTCTTGCAAATAGAGATATAGGTTCAGTTTTTGTACATTATACTACTTTCTAATAATGGTTGTTATAAATGTTTCATTATTAGCGATTGTCTGCTGATGTCCACTACATATAATTAAGAGACATTTGCATCATTATGAGATGCTGCCCACGCATATTTAGAGCACGCACAATGAATCAATCTACAGAGCCAGCGAAGCAATAAAGATAGAAAGCTGCAATTATAAACAATGAGGCTGTCAAAACTATAAGTGCACCGTTAAGTACAAATTATGTCCATATCATAGTCTACTCTACCCTATAATGGGAACATATCTATAGATATACCCTTGTCAAACTTTAAAAGTGGATCGGGTCAACAAAACACATTAGTTGTAATAACTTTTTTCTCTCTCTTTTTTCGTAATTTTCTGACAGTACCTATATAGGATAAATACATGTTGCCGGAAATATATTCATCATATTATGAGGTTTAAAATGTTTTTCATGTCTCTCAAATACCTTGTGTCTAGTCTTTAGTTTCCTTCAGGGAACATACACATCAGAGTATTCTGAATTTAAATACTTTTTTGCATGACCAATGGAGCCTTGAGGCCTTGATGAATTGCATTAGTAACCTGTTATCTTTATGTCCAAGAGACTCAGCTTTACAGATCTAATGTGCTGATTAGCATGCAATTTCATTGCTGTCTCTTTGCATTGACAGACATAACAGACAATAGATGAACTTGAGTGTTTTGTATGTGCTTATGACAAAGTTTTATGTAATTAATATGCAATCTGCTGTATCTGCAGGCAAATCAGGAGTTTAAACAAAACAAGACAGTATTTTGTAAGTAAAATTGTGGGTACCACTTTATATTAAGTGACCTAAATTACTATGTGGTGGTGCGGTGGCGCAGTGGGTAGCGCTGTCGCCTCACAGCAAGAAGGTTGCTGGTTCGAGCCTTGGCAGGGTCAGTTGGCATTTCTGTATGGAGTTTGCATGTTCTCCCCGTGTTTACGTGGGTTCCTCCGGGTGTTACGGTTTCCCCCACAAGTCCAAAGACATGCTCTCTAGGTAAATTGGGTAAGCTAAAATTGTCCACAGTGTATGTGTATGAATGAGAGTGTATGGGTGTTTCCCAGTATGGGTTGCTGCTGGACGGGCATCCGCTGCGTAAAACATATACTGGATTAGTTGGTGGTTCATTCCGCTGTGGCGACCCCAGATTAATAAAGGGACTAAGCCGAAAAAGAAAATGAATGAATGAAATTACTATGTATATCATTATAATACTGGGCGACGCGGTGGCGCAGTGGGTAGCACAATCGCCTCACAGCAAGAAGGTCGCTGGTTCGAGCCTCGGCTGGGTCAGTTGGCGTTTCTGTGTGGAGTTTGCATGTTCTCCCCGTGTTCGCGTAGGTTTCCTCCGGGTGCTCCGGTTTCCCCCACAAGTCCAAAGACATGCAGTATAGGTGAATTGGGTAGGCTAAATTGTCCGTAGTGTATGAGTGTGAATGAGTCTGTATGGAAGTTTCCCAGTGATGGGTTGCAGCTGGAAGGGCATCCGCTGCGTAAAACATATGCTGGATAAGTTGGCGGTTCATTCCGCTGTGGCGACCCCAGATTATTAAAGGGACTAAGCCGAAAAGAAAATGAATGAATGAATGTTTTTTTGAGGTTTTTGTTTTTTTACATTGAACTAATCTTTTTTTTAAATGGTCTGCTTGTCATTACATCTGTAATCAATTTCTGTAATTAAATTTGTGTGCTCGTGTCTTACGTTCAGTCTTCTGTTGGTGTTGTGTAAAGCACATGTCCTGGTGTTTACATTGTGGCCACGTGCTTTAGTCTTGTGTTTCATGTGAACACGCGGTTATCGGGTTTTCTCTTTGGCTGCGGGTTCTAGTCCTGTTTTCTTGTGAGCACATGGCTTGTGTTGTTTCTTTGTGTCATGTGCTCTCCTGTCTGTTGTCTAGTCCCACCCTTCTTGTTAACCCATTATTAGTTGACTCGGTTATTTGTTAATTCTTTCTGCTTATAGCTCCCTCTTGTCTGCTGTCCTGTGCCAGTTCATCGTCGTTGTTAGTCCAGTATATTGATGTGTCTTGTCCTGTCTAGCCCATTCAAGTTTTGTTTTGTTAAATGTTTTTCCCCCTCTGGGTTGTTTTTGTTGTCTTTTTGTTTTATTTTTATAATTAATAAATACCCATTTTGTATTGCATTTGAGTCCTCGCTCTTTCCCCAACCTGAAATGTGACATTAACCACATACCTGTCCCTAACCTCACCCGTATCTCACTTCAAGTGCACCAGAATTGTTGCAATACAATATGAACACAATTTGAATACAATATGAATACACTGTACTTACTTTCTGATGTAAGTATATTGTAAATTCAGTTCATATCAGTCAAGTATTTGAAATAACTAGTTTCTTTTTTAGCTGATGTGGTTTCATATCACAGAATGAGAAAAAAATCATACTATTTTATAATATTTTATACAGTGATAAAGGCTGGGGGGAACCACGGTGGCTCAGTGGTAAGAACTGTCGCCTCACAGCAATAAAAAAGTAACTGATTAGAGTCCCGGCTGGGCCAGTTGGCATTTCTGTGTGGAGTTTGCCTGTTCTCCCTGTGTTGGCGTGGGTTTCCACTGGAAACCCTCCAGTTTCCCCCACAGTCCAAAGACATGCGCTACAGGTGAATTGAATAAACTAAAATTGGCCGTAGTGTATGAGTGTGTATGGGTGTTTCCAGTACTGGGTTGCGGCTGGAAGGGCATCCGCTGCGTAAAACATATGCTGGATAAGTTGGCGGTTTATTCCGCTGTGGCGACCTCTGAAATAGAGACTAAGCCAATGGAAAATGAAATGATAAAGGCTAGGCCAATTAGCATTGCATTATAGGTATACTTTATGCTAATAAAATACCCAGGATGGCTTGAAGAGCATAAATAATTCATATACTGCAACAAATGACTATTTATTGTGTTCATGTTTGATCGATTTATCTGTTTATATAATCTGTATTCCCTTTGCTCTGCAGCGTTGATAGCAGATGTCACTTCTTCAGGTATCTATATGTGGAGTTTATGTGCACCGGCGCCCTCTAGCGTCCAGTATGAATGAAATAGAGAGTACATTACTTGTGCGATCACAACACTTTTGTAGAGGTCATCAAATCTGCTCCTGGAAACCCACTGTTTATTTCCAACCTGCTTCATATGCTTGTGTGTTTTTTAATGATCCTGAAAAGCTTGATTAGATACACTTTTTTGTCTCCCAGTGGATACTTTATATAATTATTATATCATTAATACCGTTATCACAGTAAATACCAGAAAATAGTGTGATATATTTTTAGGTTCATGTTAATGACTCACTTTTCTGACACGCATAACTGACACGCTGCAAGCAGAAAGAATTTTGATATAATTTCTCCAGCATATGACTGTCTTCATCAACTTTTTCATCAACTTTTCACATTACATTCATGATAAATCGATGCATGTGCCACTCAGCTTTACATGCCGAAAACAAAACTACAGTCATAGTCATAAAACGTTAATATTAGGTTAGATTTAGGTTGTGATGTCGGGTGACCAAAATTCAATGTACATTATTTTGACGTCTAAATAATGTTGATATTTAGTTGTTTTTAGGTTGGATTGGTCCAAAATCCAACGTCTGATAGATGTCATAGTAGTAACGTTAAGCTGTAACATCGTTAGGCATTGATATTTGGTTGTTTTTAGGTTGCATTGGAAAGTGACCAACCAATGTCTGTCCGACATTGGACACTGACGTCGGTCTGACGTTAAGTTCTGACGTCAACCTGATTTTCATTTCCACCCAAAATACAACATCCCATGATGATGGGGTACAATGTCAATCGGATGTCATGTTGACGTCCTGTGCCTGCTGGGAAGTTCACATATGAGAGAGAGGGAAGTTTAAGTCTGTATATAAAGTTAGGAAGTTGTGAGATTATTATGAGTCAGTTGTTTGTTCAGTATTAAGTTTGTTTTTAAAAGTGTCTTAGCAGTATTCTTTTGTCAGAAAAGTTTTGCTTGAGACTGTTAGTAGCTATAAATAATTGAGCACATCAGGAAAATATTCCACCTGGAATTACCTGCTCCATAAACAAAATAAAAACAAACGTAAACAAAAACCTGCACAAGTTTCAATCATCCTGCTTAAGTTTGTGGCCAAATAAGCTACAAAGAGATGTTCAGCTAGTGCTGTAAACAACCTTGATCTGCAATGCTATTCATGTTTGGTTCTGATGGTCAGGATATGAAACTTATGTTTACAATAATATAGCACTACTTGAAGGGATTTTGTCTTGCACACCCAGCATCTGACAGAAATGGATTATGCCTTTTTATGCAAAATAAAATTCCCAGAAAAGGCAAAACTTTCATTCCCTCTGGATTTTGAGCTGAAAGTTAAAGACGAAAACGCAGGCCCAGATCTATTTTAACTCGACCGCGTGAGAGAGTTCAGTAGGAGAGCGCAGATGGGTAAGTGTCTCGACGTCCCTGTTCTATAGCTGGATTGATGACCGGACTGTTCATGTAGCATAAATGAGCTCTAAGTGGACTCATTTTTCATGCCATTCTGGATGAGAGTGTCAAGAGGAAGTAGAACTCCCATCGCAGGTATGAGAGGGAAGCAGGACTCCTGGAGTCTATGAGTTACAGTTTGTGCTGACTTCAGAAAAAGCAAGATGGTCCATCTGTTGTTAAATTGATCTGGAATGGGTAATTATACCTGTGGATGAACTGGTTTTCTTCTAGGTACTGGCAGCCGCGGGCGATGTCTCGGGCTATGTTGAGAAGATCTACCATGGTAAGACTGGAAGGGTGCTCCTGGGAAATATTACACAAACACACAATTATGGGTATAACTTTGTGAAAAACAAGTACATTTCTTAAATGATGTACTTTAAAATAAAAATTCAAACACCCATTCACATATTATGTACAATTAAGCAAAAATGTATTACAATTTAATTGTATATTTAATGCAGATTTCATTTTCACTTTTATTGTACGAAAATGTTTAATTTCTATTTAAACTTATTATGAAGTTACAGTGTATAATATTTATAAAAGTAATATAACTATAATAACATTAAATGTAATATCAAATAACACACTACAGTTAAAAGTCTAATGTACTGTAAATGTTCTTTAGGACATTAATCAATACAAAAGATTATTAAAATACGATTGTTGTTAAATATTTTAACTTTATTTTATGGTACATTACTGATATATATATAAAAAAAATTTTTTAAATGATAACCTATGGCCAAACAAAAGGTCAACCAGACAGCTATGATTACCAGTAATAAATATGGGTTACCCTTTATTACATTACCCTTACATTATCATGGGTTAAGGGTAGGCTTAGTTAAAATAGCCATTTAAAGAGATAGTTCATTCAAAAATTTTAACTCATGATTCTGTCCTCAACACAAAATAAGTTATTTTGAAAAATGCCTAAAAACCTGTATTAATTGAAATTCATAATAGAAAAAACAAAACAAATAATATAGATGTTACCGGTCTCCAACATTCTTCAAAATATCTTATTTTGTGTCCAACAGACAACCAACAACAACAAAATCCTCAAACTATTTTGGAACAAATCGAGGGTAATTAAAGTGCAATGAAATGATGGCAGAATTTCTGGGTAAACTATCCCTTTAACATAAAATGATAAAGCGGTGGCTTGAGCAGTTAATGATGCTTATGCAATGCGAGAAACTTTTGTGACTGGTTTGTGTGTTCTTACAAGTCTTGGTCTAGTTTCCCTCAGGAAGCTCTTCAGATCCCCTCCGGCCATCAGTTCTAGCAGAATGAAGTGAGGCAGAGCCTGGAGACTCACCCCAATGCACCGCACAATGTTTTGGTGACTAAACTTGCTGTCAGAGGAAAAGAAAGAGAAATGTGGTCCTTTTGTCTTCTGGTAAATTACTATAAGGAATGATGTGCTTTATGTACCTACTTTTATTTTTCAATTTTTACCTGATTATAAGAGCTTCCATTAAAAAGTCCAGTTCGTCCTGCTCAGAGCACACCTCAGGAAGGGTCTAATCAAAGGATAATTTGGTAATCAAATCCATGCACATCATTAATGACTATGTAAGACAATCAATCAACCACTCACTCACTCACCCAACCAACCACTCACTCACTCACCCAACCAACTTCTCACTCACTCACCAAACCAACCACTCACTCACCCAACCAACCACTCACTCACTCACTCACTCACCCACCCAACCACTCACTCACTCACTCACCCAACCAACCAACCACTCTCACTCACTCACCCAACCCAACCAACCACTCACTCACTAACCCAACCAACCAACCACTCACTCACTCACTCACCCAACCAACCACTCAC
>CAIGQV010001319.1:4498761-4514547 GCA_903798115.1 Danio jaintianensis | reverse complement strand
GTGCCATAAGGCAAAAGTGATATCTAAGTGGCTCGAGGACCAAAACGTTGAAATTTTCAGTACATCACAGAAACAACTGAAACAAAGATCTAAAAGCAGTTTAGCAGTAAACTTTGTGAAAACTAATATTTGTGTCATTCTCAAAACTTTTGGCCACGACTGTATAAGCCTTAGAAATTGCTAAAAGTATGCATAATATTAGATCATAAGCTAAGTGCATTTATAGGCTATACATATTTTTGATAAAGTCAATTCTAATGCTTGTTTTTGTTTCATTTACATGGTTTTGACCAGCAGGTCTAAGTAGCATATGCTGTTTCGAAAGCTTTGAAACAGCAAATCATTTTGTGCAGCAAGTGGTTCAAAGCTTTTCAAAGCTTTGTTGTAACCCAATGTTGGGTCAACTTTGAACAAACCCAACTGTTGAGTCAAAATGTGTCATTTAAATTAAATTGAAAATGCTGTGGGTTGTTGTAACCCAATGTTGGTCCATGTTGGTCCATATTTGACCCAACATTTGCTTACAACAACCCACAGAATTTTCAATTCAATTTAAATGACACATTTTAAATTTGTCCAAAGTTGACAACAACGCAGCATTTTTTATAGTGTGTGTATTTACCTATGTATGTGTCTATGTTTTATTCTTTACATTGAGGCAGCTTATGTAAGAAAATCAATGAAAATTTGCCAATCTTACCTTTACAGCCACCTGCATGGGACTGGGTTCTCCTGGTATCCCAACAGCCAGTCCTTCATAGACCTCCCCAAATGCCCCATGCCCCAATCCTCTACAAAGCAAACATTCATTACATTATTGTTAATATTGGAAGATTAGTTCCACTTATTCAAAGCATCAGACTGCTCCTGACCTGGTAAGAGATATGTTACGCCGTGGGACCTCTTTCAGGTCATTGACGGAGGCAGTTTTTCCACCAAAGCAATAGTTGGGGTTGTAGTCGGTCATGATGGTGGAGGCTCTCAGTTTGCTCAGCTTACAGTCAGGACTCTGCAGCTCCAGCTGGATCGACTGGAGCTCGGTGTGTTTACGTCTGTACACTGGACAATAATCAGCACAGCGTGACATGTCAGCAGAATTCATAATGGAGTGGTTCAAAGTCAAATGCAATGTGGCTATGAAACACAAAAGTGCTGTAACCAGTAATTTCTACACACTTGCACACATTTAAAAGGAGTATATTTTGATTTCCACTTGTAGTTTTAATAGTGGTTTTGTTTGCTTAAAAAAGGTATTTAAAAAAGTAAGTAAACCCATTGCCTTTAAAGTGATTAGTTGATTTTACTTAAAAAATGTTGAGCAAACCCGTTGCCTTAAAATTATTAAGCAAATGAATATGTGCATACTTACAAAAATTAAGTTGAGTGAACTTAACAGGTTCAAGTTACAATGGGCTTACTTTAAGTAATCAACTTGTTGCTGTTAGTCAATGGGTTTACTCACTATGTTTAATTTAATTCATTTCTATTGCGCTTTTACAATGCAGATTGTGTCAAAGCAGCTTAACATAGATGAAGAAATGAGAGTAAAATAAATATATAAATATTTAACAAATATTACACAGAATACATATACAGTGCATTGTATACAATTGTTAATCATAGCTTTAAAATAATGTTATAACGAACAAGTAACAAGCTATATGTCACAACAGCTTACGATAGTACATTATTGTGCAATTTCATACATAAGTATATTAGCATTGATTGGAAGTATTGTGTACTGTTACATTTATATTCTTGAGTTTTGTTTGAGGCTCATTTTGAGGCTAATTAATGAATAAAAATATATTTTCTCTGAGATTTCAATCAACCCAGGCTCATTCTGAAAACGTACAACTATATACATTTCTGGAGAGCGCCAAATACGTCCCAGGAGCTACGTTTTTTGCAGTTTTTGTTTTCGCGAATCCACCAGAGGCCGCTGTGTATGCTTTTTCAAATCTCAAATTTCTCTCACGAGTGCCATTCGTGCCTGCTGTTCTCATGTAAATCCACAAGAGGCCCCTGTCGACTGACTGAATGACTGACCGATCGACTGATCCACCCTCCTTCTTCCCTAAACCTAACCAATAGTGTTTTCAAAAACACAGATTGACCCGCCCACCCACTTCCCTAAACCCAACCGACAGTTTTCAAAAGCAATCCAGAAAAAGAAAAGCCCTCACCTTTTACCACGTTTTCAGATTTTATCACATTCTCATCCTGTTATTTAGGCCTACTTGTTTATTTTATTTCTTGGCTTCTGTTTTTGTCTTACCCGCTTTCTAGAACCATTCTTTGCCGGACTCGAACCCCGTCATCGTAGTCAACTTCTCTCTGCGTCTCAAATCCGCCAAATGACATGGTGAGCTAACTGGACAAACTGGTAACAGCGGGAAAGCCATCCATACGGAGGTAAGCGGTCAGCTGGTAAGCGCGAAAAGGAACGGCGTCATACCACACCGTAGCATTCGTTTTAAAGACGAAATGAAGCCATACGTACTTCTGGCTACATAATTCGCGATCTCCAGAAATGTATATAGGGATACGTTTTCATAATGAGCCGATGTTGATTTTAATAGTTTAAATACAAGCAACTAAATAACTACGGAGGGCTATGTTATTGCAAATGACATGGGCAAATCTGAAATGTCACACCCACAAACGGTTTTCGCAAACAGCATGCATTTCGAAGTTTGGTGGGCTTGACCCAAGCAGTAAACACATTAGTGCAGCTCGTGGAAGTGATTTATTCATAAAGTGGTAATCGACAAGCCTTGTCAAAGTCCAGCTAACAGCCCATTTATCATGCGTCTTTTCTATTTATAACTCAGAGGCTACTACTATACCGTAGATGGACAGATGACGTGTTAAATGTGAAGGCTCTCTCTCTCTTTCTCTGCCTCAATTTGTGTGTGTGTGCGCTAACCTGGAGTTAATGAAATGTGAAAACAAGCTACAATCACATGATACATGCAGTCCATTTAGAATCTTCATAGATTGTGTGGCTTGTGTGGAAGATACGATTAGGTTTTTTAAAGGTAGAACACTTCCAATTCCTCCTAAATATTATTCAAAATAATAAAAAATTTTTTAATGATTTAAAGAAATTTGTAGTCTTTTTTTTGTTGTTGTTCATATTATTTCTAAAAAATATGGTCAGTGAAACATCAACACAAAGCGAACAACATATTTTTCTGCTATCTGTTAACAAGTGTAGTCTTTTCCTACTACACCAAAAATGTTCCTTTCCTCAAATCACTTGCCTGCTAGACTCATTTATTGGTTAGCCTCTTAGACACTCTAACACTATTCTCACAAATAGCGTTTGACGTAGTCTACTTACTGATCATAACCCCAGAAACGGCCAATAGCAAGGCAGCAATGAGCGCAGAGGTCCCTACAGACAGACCCAGTGCCAGATGAGACAAAGACGGCTGTGCAGGCAGCAGAGGCAACTCTGTAACAAACACACAGCAACAAATATACAGAGTCAGGGAGAGATTTTTATATTTGTGCTTAACTTACGAACTGTGTTCAAGTGCATCGAAGGGACTAATCAGGATTTAAACCAAGGACCCTTTGCATGCTGAAGAAAACAACCTTAACCATGGATTGCCTTACTATTGTCCAGTAATACTATGTTTTGAAGTTTTTGTTTGATCATTGGTCATATTTTATCATCACCAGCGAGCCAAGAAAACTGTAGTCTCAACAAGAACAGTTAACCCTTTCACACGCTAGTTATAAATTCTCCCACTGACAGCACTGATTGAATTTTTTTATGTGAACATTATTTAGAACACATCAGTTTAACACTGGAACTACCTGAATTCTATAACTACTAGAATTGCGGTCATTCTGACCATTCTCATATAAGACGTAATATTGTCATGTCATATTTACATGCAAAGCTTCTATTGAGATATTAAAATAAAGCTTTGAATGTCTGGTGTCATATTCAATTAAGTCATCACTCTAAAAATACGATGTTTTGGTAATACACACTATAAATGCATATTAAGGCTACGTTAGACCACCCGGGACTGTCTGCGCCTGTATGATAGTTCTAGGTAGAAATACTCTCAGAACTCTTTTGTGTTTTGTAATTGTAATAAAATAACAATGTCAGTAGGAAATGTGGCGACACGGTGGCTCAGTGGTTAGCACTGTTGCTTCACAACAAGAAGGTTGCTGGTTCAAGTCCTGGCTGGGTCAGTTGGCATTTCTGTGTGGAGTTTGCATGTTCTCACTGTGTTGGCGTGGATTTCCTCCGGTTGCTCGGTTTCCCTCACAGTCCAAAGACATGCGGTGTAGGTGAATTGAATAGATTAAATTGGCCGTAGTGTATGTGTGTGAATGAGTGTGTATGGATGTTTCCCAGTACTGGGTTGCAGCTGGAAGGGCATCCGCTGTGTAAAACATATGCTGGATAAGTTGGAGGTCATTCTGCTGTGGCGACCCCAGATTAATATAGGGACTAAGCCGAAAAGAAAATGAATGAGTAGGAAATGTATGCATATTTAGTAAAAGTCAGGGAATTATAGATGTGTGTGTTTTATTTCAACAAAAGTTATTTACAAACATTACAAACATTTTAAACTGTCAAAATGACCGCCTCGGCATAGTTATAGTGTTAAAGTGTTTATGGTAACATATCAGATTTATCATGAGAAAAACTGCAGACTCGATGATTTAAACATATATCTTTTTTTTTTTTTCCTTTTCTACAAATATGTGACACACGTCACAATTCTATTGCGAAATATCTGACACTTCGATTCTCAAGTATGTGCAAGAACATGTATTTCATCATTAAAACAGCAACAACATGTTAATTCATCAACTTCTCCCAAATTACTTGAACGTAAGTGACTGTTTATCTTGGAGAAGATTAGAGAAAAAAATTCGAAAAACCTAAACAGTGTATATCTGATGTGACTATTATCCGTTTTATCGTATTTTGTATCATCTTTGTAGACATGAGTATATTACAAGCCATAAATTGTATGTTTTGCTAGTACTTATGTGTATTTAAATGTCTAAAAACTAAAATAAATGTTTTAAATGTGACTGATAAATTGTGATTTATGACAAGTATTAGATGTGTCTTTCTCTGGCTTAGTGCTAGCCATCGCGGGAAAGCAGTTTTGAATTTAGCAGCTGATCACATTACGCACTGATCACACTGTGTGACTGTTTTTCACTAAGGGATGCATGCTTTTTTGTTTCAATAATATTATCTTATATTATCAATAATATCTCTAGTTTTTCACATGTGAACCGAAAGGAGTCAAATTTGTTCGATTTTGAGAAAAGATAACCATGGACACCCCCCCTAAAAATCTGAACTAACAAAGTAAGAGTCAAGTGTTATTTCAAGATGATCTTAATATACCTTAAAATACACTTCAAGTGCAGTCAGTAAAATGGAGCACTTATTTTTCGAAAAAGCGTTCAAGGACAGATGGAATCTGCAATTTGCATTGAACAGATGCATAAACATTCTAAATTAAGGACAATTCAGTTGCTAACAGAGATGTGCTGCAGTTTAGTCTTTCTCTTCCACCCCCCAACCACTCTCTCTTTCTCTCTCTCTCTTCGGAAACTGAGCTACAGTTCACAGTGATGACCTCTGTCAGAGAGACTGTAAATGGTAAAGAATTGAGCTGGATTTCACAGAGGTAAGTGCCGCTCTTGAGAAAGAGCTTTGTCATTTTGAGAACACTCTTCCCAGACATTCATTTTGCCATTTTATGAGACAGTCGTTCTCCTAATGGCAGTGTGAAGTGTGTTATGAACAAACTAACCGGTGGAGTTAATGCAGGACACTCCGTCTGGGGCCAGCGTGAGCTCTTCATCACAGTAACACACCATGCCCTCAGAGGTCTCGTGGCAATCTCCCGACTCACAGTGACTGCAGTTCTGCACTGGGTTGATAATAACTTCACCGTTGCCTTCCATGCCTGGGAACAACATCACCATAAAATAGGTGGCATAGTAGTAAAGTTTATGACTTATAATCAGAGGGTTATTGGTTGTTAATCTCCACAATGGTGAGTATAATGATTGGGCCCTTAAGCAAGGCACCTTTAATCCAAGTGTTCCCAGGGGGATTGTTTCTTGACATTTAACATAAAATAAAATATTACATATTATAAATCTTTGGCTAAGAAGCAAATTTTTGGGGGATCCAATCATATTTTCTATTTATTAATTGATCATATTTTATCATTATTGGCAGTCTTGATAATTGCAGTATGTGATACATGTAAGAACATATGTGTTTTGTCATTAAAACAGCTTAATGATGATTGCATTATTTGATCTATTATGGCTGATGGACGCCACCATGTTAGCCTGCACTGCAGGGGAGAGATTAGAGCTGCTGGATTTACAACATGTCAATTCATCACAATCACAACATCACAAGTAAGTGGCTGTTTAACTGGTAGAAGTTTAGAGTAGACACCAGAGTGTATTTTACAAACCATAAATATTATGTTTTGCTAGTACTTACGTGTACTTAAATGCCTGAAACTTAAAATAAATGTTGTTTTTTTTTAAATGAATGATACATTGTGCTTTATGACACACATCTTTCTCTGACTTTATGCATGTACAGTCCTTAATTTCAGCATCTATGAAATAACTATTAACATTAAAATGTTCTACCTGATGCTTATGTTGATAGATAATATTCGTTATAGATAACATTTATATTATGTAATATTTTATTTTAATGCTATATCTCAGAGCTTTTTATGAGCAATTTTCATCACTTACTCACCTCCTGGAACCACATGAAGCTGAGCACATTGATGTAAGGCACAATGGTGCCTGAGAGGGACTGTAATCTCAAAACCCATATAGAATTTGGGTCACCTCAAATTTAAGTACAAACTACAACTAAAATTCAAATGTACATTTAATAGCACTATTAGTTCATTATCATTCTGGGCTGCTTTTCCTGAAACATTCTTTAGGTAATGTCATTCTTAGGTTTTACCTTAAGCTGTACCTTATCAATAATATGGGTCCTGACACGTTCTTAGTTGAGTATACTTTTAGATATTTTTAATCGAACTTTGTCATAACGGAGATCCCCCTCAGCCCTGAAATTCAGCTTCTTATAGGGACAATTCCTCAGGACAACAATACCTCTTTCCTTCCTTTTTCAGCTATATACACTATGTTTCATGTGCTGCTTTTAGTGGGCTGACCGTGGAACCAACGCAATTCTTGTGGCCTTAAACAGTGTTATACACATTTTCGATAAACATGTTTCTTATTCTCCTTCAAAAAAAAAAACTTTTTGAGAAGTTTTATCACAAAAATTGTGTATACTATTTTAATAAAAGCATTTTAGGCTAACTTAATTTCATGCAATATTAAAATCCTATAATCCACTATGGCAGGGATTTAAAATCAGTCAGCAGGGAGTCAAATTTCGAGACTCATGATTAAGGAGAGAGATCATGGCTGAGAATTGCTAAATATCTTATAGTATAAAATAGTCTCCCCTTACACAGAGAACCTGTCGAGGAAATCAAAAGTAAAATTGAAACATGACCCTCAATTATAAGCAAATTCAATACCCGGCATATTAATAATAGCATCTCCATAATGAGCAAAAAAAATTGTATACAAAATAAATATTTCACATGAGTGGACTGGATCGACATTAAGTAAACCATTCCTTACATTTCTACCATCCATATCAAACAACTCAGCACCACCACCAGCAACAGCACCTCACAAATTTGTTAGAAGGTATACCTTCTACAACCTAGAAATAATATACCTTTAATTAAGGTGTACCTTTTAGAGTCTTCATAGCCTACTAAGAGACAACATTAGCCTACTGGAAGACAAAATGTCTATAAAAAAGTGAAATATCTAAATTCAATTAATATAATGCCTTAATTTGGACAATAAAAACTTGCAGACCCTAGTCGATTTGGCTCCATATTATTTAGTACTTCTAAAAGTCTCTAAAAAGTACAGTATGCATTTAAGTACAGTGCATAATGTGTGCAGTGATGCTATCTTAAACTTCATTAATTGGGTTCATAAATTTGAAATAGTTGTAGCTATAGCTCTGGCCTATTATTTCCTGTCATTCTTCCATCAAGAACATAAGCTGCATTTACATGGACAAAAATAACCAACCAAGCAATTTAATAGACATCTAACAGACATCTAAACATAGGCTAAAGCAAGGCTAAACTTGGGCTGCCAGTTGGGACATCTAACAATAGTCTAAGAATACACTAGTCATCAAATAATCATATTAAACAGACTTCACATGTGCAGTCATTCTTTCCTGCCTATTTGATGACCATGTATTTTTCATGATAGTTAGGTGTCTATTAGATTTTTGCTTATAGTCCATATTTAGCTTTGTTTTAGCCAAGACATCTATATCTATTAATCACAAAACATGCTTGCTGGGAATCCATTTGCAATTGGACCAGTAGCAGAATCCACCTGAAAGTCACATGTAAACAGATCAGTTGAAATAAACTCTTTATAACCTGCAGCTATCAATAGTGTTAGGCTTAGGTTAGGGTTATCAATCAATAGAACATGTAAGCCTTAAGTAAGTGGTTGTTAATGAACATAAATTTGCCAAAAAATGTCATTTCAACATTACTAGCAAAATTACTGCCATTGGTGTAAGTAAAGTAATCTTATTTTTAAACTAAAAACATGGTAATTTTACCTTAACCTACCTAACTTTAACTTATATCTGAAATCAAAACAAGACAAAAATTCGAAGAAAAGCATTTCTTTTACAGTTGAAACAGCCGGAATTTGGCATATTATAAGATTATATTCGATTTTGCAGCTTGTAACATATACATATGCACATTAATCCTATCATTTTATTTAGTGTTCATGCAATATCACTACTTTATTGTGTTACCTTTGAGTGGTTCAAGGTACATCTCGCCATCTGGACTTATGTACGACGTTCCATCATCTCCATCCTTTCTGGGATCATTATCATGCCATGCACTGCCCCCTTTAGCCATAGAGGAGAGAAGCAATACCAAAATGACACAGAACTCAAAGAATGAAGATATTTACTATCCAGGCTAAGTGGAAATATATGACTACATTTCTGCAAATCCCAAAACTCTACTTACACTGATCATTCCCTTAACTTATATTGTTAACAAATAAGTGCAAATGCAATTAAAAATGAAAAAATCCTCAAGGAACCATGTTGATTTACTGTTTTTAAACAGCATTAAGCTTTATTACAAATGTGTGTGTTTAATGTGACTCAAATCAAAACGTAGGCTGCGTCCGAAATTGCCTACTACTCAGTGGGTACTGCATTTGAATTTGAATTTACTACTCGACCGTTAGAAAAGTACGATCTATACAGTATGAATGTGAGTAGTATGAATGGAACTCGGACGTACTACATCCGCCATTTTGTCATGATCACGTGACCGATCTGCGTCAGTCGATTCACTCCCATTCATGAATTCTCTCGGGGTGCATATATGATGCAAACATATTTATTTTTAAACATGAACTATGGTTAAGTGTATACGTAATTCCTGAAAGTTATATCAGTCAATTTTGAACATTTTTTTCTTAATATTTATACATTTTTGTTCGTTTCAGCATTTTTTACTGTAATATAAATAGCGGAATTTTGAATATGGCAGTTTTACTCTGAAGCATTAAAAAGCACTAGTCTGTTTGTTCTTTGATTATGTTACAAACTTATTTTCTGCAGTATTTTTCTCATAACCTCTTGACACAATTGCATTATTTGTATGTGCAAGTTTGAAATTCAATTCTTCGATGTGTCAAAGATTTTTATGTTTATTTGAAAACAGCCACATTTTCTTTTTGTTACCATTTAATTCTCTGCAGCCCTTGATGAATGCATTTGCTTCATCGCCATTATAAGTGACAAAATGAAAGCTGGGAGGAAAAAAGGCTTTTGTTTACGATTGTACCCTATGTCGTCTCACATTTAAATGACACACTTTAAAACGGTGCCATAAATGGTTTCTAAATTAAACAAAAACAAAGATGAGTGAAAAAGCATCTAAGTCTAACAAACAATGAGCACTGTATTTAACTGCTCATCTTGATTAAAGGATTAGCTTAGGCTTTTGGGGATTTTACCTTTGTGGAATTCAATGCCCGAGGATCTAGGAAATTGCCAAATCTCCCTATGGTTAGCGCCAATCCTGAGTTTTGCATAAATGTGAGCAAAGTCACATTTTTCCAATGAGCTTGGATTGGGAATTTAATGCAAAGATTGCTAACCTCTGTATCCTCCACCTCCTCCACCGGCCGTGCAGGCTCCTCCACCACCTCCAAAACCTCCACGTGTTTTCCATCCCATTGCTTGACAGGGTTCCCCACCTTGACCTCCCAATATAAGTGGTCTGCCACCTTGAGGAACAGGAGCACTGTCATTCCAGCCTCCACCACCCCCTGAAATAAAGAGAGTCACACAAACGCACGTCATAAAAATGACACGGAAAGACACTTGTGCCCCATTTCACTTTCTCTGTGTGGCTAATTAATTCCACAACAGGTGATGATGTGTGTATATTTTGCCTGCTTCCCCTCCATCAGTCAACAGATCTAAGTATGCAGAGTGGCACAGAGATGTCTCCAGGGAAAATAGCCTTCTGGGAACGTCCCTGTTCTTCTAAAGCAGGTCAGTGCTGATGCTCAGCATGGAAATGTTCAAATAAAAATGTTGCAAATTATTTCAGACGTCAACGCTGTCCCATTTTGCTAACTCTCAGCTGATTTCTTAGCAGCAGCATGTGCTTTTCTTAAAAAAGTAAATGAAAAAAATTCAGTCAGGTCATTAAGATTGAGGAACAAGTTTTGAAGGATTTTGATGAAAGTCTTAAAGGATTCCTCTTCTCGTTGACTGGCTGGTTGATTAGTTGGTTGGATGGTTGATTAACTGATTGATTGATGGATTGATTGATTGATTGATTGATTGATTGATTGATTGATTGATTGATTGATCGACTGGATGCATCATTGCTAGGTGATTGCTAAGGAGTTATTAGTCAAGTCATTCATTCATTCATTCATTCATTCATTCATTTTCCTTTGGCTTAGTCCCTTTATTCATCAGGGGTCACCAGAAATGACAACTGACCCAGCCGGGACTCGAACCAGCGACCTTCTTGCTGTGAGGCGACAATGCTAACCACTGAGCCACCGTGTCATGTCAAGTCATCTTTATTTAAATAGTGTTTTTTTTTTAACAATGTAGACTTTTTCAAAGCCACGGATGATCCACTGAAGAGCAGCTCCACCAAGCAAGTCAGAGGTGACAGTGGAAAGGAACTAACATTCTACCAATCGATGGAAATGGAGAACAAACCTAGGATGAACCCAGGCTTATTTGGGGGACCTATTATCCCCTATGCCAATGGAAAAGAGGCAGAGCTGCAGTCGGTAGCCCTGAGAATGAGTGCCAGTCGTGGTGAAGGTGCAGGTCCAAGTAGTTCCCTGGACAGAAATTACAACTACTGTAGTTTGAAAGGGATCTATGTGAAGACTCATTTGACACTGAGATCTTTGCAGGAATCAGCCTTGCATTGCCAACACAGTTGCTTGGATATTTTGGATGGCTGTTCCGGTGTTATGCATCTGATAAGGTGTTCTATTTGGTTGCAATAACATTGCTATAATATTTCTAGGATCTGTAGGGTTGTTCCCATGGTGTACTTTGGCTGAATACTTGCATTCTTGTGGAAACCGATCTTGCAAGGTTCACTCGGAAGAATGAATTTGGAAGACCGAGAACACAGAACACATCCTGTGAGAAATGAGATGCTACAATTTACTTGATAGTCACATCACGCAGAAACATTTATAAAATTATTTATTATTATTTCTCTGTATAATATGTGGAAAACTTCAAGATAATTTGCACAATGCAAATAAAATAACAGTGGCTCAGTGGTTAGCACTGTCGTCTCACAGCAAGAAGGTTGCTGGTTCGAGTCCCGGCTAGGCCAGTTAGCATTTCTGTGTGGAGTTAGCTGTTCTGTGCATGTTCTCCCCGTGTTGAGTGTCCTCCGGGTGCTCCAGTTTCCCCCACAGTCCAAAGACATGCGCTATAAGTGAATTGGATGAACTAAATTGGCCGTAGTGTATGAGTGTGTGTGTGAATGCGAGAGTGTATGGGTGTTTCCCAGTGCTAGGTTGCAGCTGGAAGAGCATCTGCTGCGTAAAACATATGCTGGAATAGTTGGCGGTTTATTCCGCTGTGGCGACCTCTAATAATCAGAGACTAAGCCGAAGGAAAATTAATGAATGATTGAATGTTTATGTTGACACCCTTGTGGTGGGAAACTCCTGAGATAAACAACTTTCAGTATATCTCTGAAAAGTGCTGCGCTTCCCTCCTCATTTAATTAGCTGCAATGTCTTCTGGGACTTTGAGCAAGTGATGCGCTCAAATCTGCATTTGATGAATCCTCAATATTAAGAACACATCCAGGTTCTTTCACGCATCCTCAGTTCTTGTGGTCTTGGGATTGAATTTTGGTGGTTGATGATGATGTTGGACGAGAACACAAGGCTACGAGATTGCTTAAGAACGCGTATTGAGAAATGGTCTACAGGTATGTGTTTGGTAAGAGTTTTTTGGTTGTTACTGTGTGGTTGCATTGGTAATCTAGCTTGTGTATATGTGAATAGCGATGTAAACAGGTTAGAGTTGACTATCCATGGTCTTTCACCACATCACCAATCACTATTGGCCTAATTTTTAGGGAGTCTGACTTGTAGCCCAAAGTTTGTGGGTCAGTACTGGCAAGGAGTTGTGTATGTTGTAAAAAACCACAAGTGTCCATTTAGTACACAGGTAAAAACAACAACAACATAGTACCCATGACAGATGTGCGCTTGAGCAATTCACCTAAACCCTCCAATGCTCCTTGGATGCTGCATCGCCCAGTTCCCCAGTGGGTGTTTGCTACTCTGAATGCATGTGCACTAACTTGCATGGGTTAAATGCAGAGGACAGTATCTTACATCACTTTACTGTGCCTTTTGCTTTTAATAAGAAACCTATAATAGTGAAACTTATATACTGTACCTACTGTACCTTTAGTGACCTTCTTTTCTCTGTTCACTGGCACTATATGAGTCATGAATTGTGGAAAAGAGAATTCAAAATTAATATTCACCATGTTTTATGCATCTCTGCAAGAAGCAAAATTATGTGATGGGGTATAGAACTAAAACAAAAATCATCCAATCAGAATTTAAATAAATAAATAAATAAATAGAAACTCTAAACCTCAAGAAGAAGTGTGATTAATATGGATCAGTAACTCGTACAAGTGAGTCAATCAAACTGTTTGTTTTAATTCATGCCCTGATGGAAACATATGACTAGAATTTGTAGTGAAGGTCTTGTGTTGGGCTGTCAGACCCCTGAAGCAGTAAATAGAGCTCAGTGGGGGATCTGGCCTTTGAAAAGAACGTCACTGAAAGAAGCCATACTGAGTGCTCGACAGGAGACCACCAGAGCACCCACATTCAATTGCTAAGATTTAAAAGCAGAGCACATATATACTTTCTGCTATTTACTGTACTGTTTTATTATCTTCCTATCAGTTGCATGACATTTTTTTTGAAGGATCTCCAGAATATCCAATATTCCAGGACTAATTTGAAGTCTCAATCTCTTTCTGGTATTGCTATAGGGATTTTGAAGGAACCACCTCAAAAAAATCATATTTAATCTCAGACTAGATAAAGGGCTATGTTGATGCATAGGCAAAACGAGAAAAATATTATGTCCATGCCCGGGAACGAAGAAAAAAAAAGTAGCTTGTGGGAGCAATTTTTTTAATTTAATCATTCATTTTTTTTCTATCAATCAAATGGGATATCCTGGTAAACAAATACATAGTTCCAACTATAGACATGAAGCTAATGCATGACAGATGCCCCAATGCAGGTCTATGTGCAATGCTTTCTGATTCAGTGCCATTGTGAGCTGTCTGTTACAAGGAGTAACATTAGACTAGTAGATAACATGCTGAAATTAATCAAGATCGTTCATGGAGGCAATTTGCATTTAATTAAGAATTTTGGGGGGGTTGATCACTAATCACTGATTCCTGTGAAAAGCAGCATCAGCCGATACCGCTGTATCATATAGTGTTTTATCATGCAGCATTTTTTTATATGGATGATTTAATTAGCATTTTTAAATACTTTATTTCAGCTAGGGTGGCTTACATTGAACGGATGTGACAGTACAGACTGCATTTATATTCAGTATATTAATTATATACTGTATTATACAAAGCGTCTCCTCAGAAACATGTCTATTAGGGTTCTTAATGATATTTGGTATAACAGGATCTTAAATTCATTCATTTATTTTCTTTCGGCTTAGTCCCTTTATTCAGGGGTCACCACAGAGGAATGAACCGCCAACTTATCCAGCATATGTTTTACACAGCGGATGCCCTTCCAGCTGCAACCCAGTACTGGGAAACACCCATTCACACTCAGACACACCAACCAACCAACCAACCAACCAACTATTCAACCAACCAACCAACTATTTAACCAACCAACCAACCAACCAACCAACTATTCAACCAACCATCCAACTATTCAACCAACCAACCAACTATTCAACCAACTATTGAACCAACCAACCAACCAACCAACCAACCAACCAACCAACCAACCAACCAACCAACCAACCAACTATTCAACCATCCAACCAACTATTGAACCAACCAACCAAACAACAAACCATTCAACCAACCAACCAACCAACTATTCAACCAACCAACTATTCAACCAACCAACCATTCAACCAACCAACCAACCATTCAACCAACCAACCGACCATCCATCCAACAACCAACCAAACATTCAACCAACCGACCATCCATCCATCCATCCATTCAACCAACCAACCATTCAACCGACTGACCGACCAACCGACCATCCATCCATCCATCCATCCATCCATGCATCCATCCAACCAACCAACCATACATCCATTCAACCAACCATCAGTCAATGAAAACAGAAGGAAATTAACAATTCATAAGAGGCCCAACAGAGATCATTGCATTTTGCAGACTTGCTGATTTGCTGCTGTTAACTCAGATTAGTCAACAATTAGTTTATAATGATGATTTAATGATGAACCACTAAAGGCTTGTCTCACATGATGGCAGTCACACTTCTTCTCCTGTTGTTCTCACGTGACAACAGGAGAAAATTTGTTCCATGGCAAACTGAGAGATTGCCGGTATTTGTTCAGTAGACGATCATTCTGGGCACACCTACAAATTATAACAAAGGCGTTGAAAGGCACATCAAGCTTACCTGCAGTTCCTGATTTTCCATTGCGGCCAGGGATGCTGGGATCCCTGTCCATCACTTCCTCTGCGGTTTCTGATTGGCTGCTGTATCCACGGCCTCCACCTCCAGCAGCAATCAGTAGTGGAATGTGGACTCCATTCACCACCTGCAGGAAACATTAATTGATTTTAACTTTACATTGTCAATGAACAAAATGTGAGAGATGGGTGTAAATATTGATACTACAATGCTGCTGTGTAATTATGTAATGATTAATGTTTAAGATATATTCTATTTAGTGTCACCTTGAAGACGTAGGTGCCTCCCCCTCCACCACCGCCACCTCCCTTGAGCTGGGTTTTATTGATAGAGGGCCCTTGCTGTTCTTTGCAGATACGGTCCATAGTAGGTCTCATCTATGAAAGGTAAGAC
>CAIGQV010001319.1:4460946-4478761 GCA_903798115.1 Danio jaintianensis | reverse complement strand
GAACTTATTCAGCTCGTTTGCAAGTTGTTTATTGCCATCAATGCTGGCAATCATGATGAAACGGCTATAGAGCCGAATGAGTTGCGAATCATTCAAACGACTCTGAGTCGACTCTTTTGTTTGAGAATCAATAGTTTTAAACATGGTGTACTTTCAGATTTAAAGACATTTCATAGACTGCATGGAAGGTGATTTTCAAAAACCTATAATAGGGGCTCTAAGTAAATGAACTATGCGCATAATTATGAAAAATAAGTCAATTTAAAAGTTCCTATATACAATGTGTTTAATCTCTTTTTAAAGTAAAATAACTAATCACTATTTCCAAGTTTATTAAACGAGTTGAAGTCCCTGTGATATCAAAATGAAAGTTTTTATATGTACATGCACTTGATGGACATTAAGACTTCTGATTTATTTGGTGCTATGGGTGAATGACTAGGAATAATATACGTCAAACTACTTTCATTACAAACCAGTGAGTTTATTATACAGTAGTACAATAAAAATATATCAAATGTATAAGAAAAATAAAAACACTTTGCAACATCAAGCAGCATAATAAGCTGTTTTGCATGGTTTAAAAAAATCAATGGATGGAAAGTCACATTTAACACATTTAAGCTACAAGGGCTGTGCCAAAGACCCAAATTTAAAGCAAAAATAAATATAGAAATTTCCCAATTATTGGGAAAATACAGCGATATATGTGTTCAGATTGCATGTAATTTTAACATTTAATGTGCTACCTCCATGTTCAATTATGTGTATGTCTAAAACGGCAATGTGGCACATGTGGACTATATTTTTCTGATCCTGGAACGTCACTCTTGTCTGAAATAATCTCACAATTAAAGAACAACTGACACTAAATAATCTGAGCAAATCACTCTGTCTCCTCTACTTTTATGCTAATAGCACTAATGGCTCCACATTCCAGAACTTTATCACCTGTCCCTGATACAGCAAGCAGATAAAGTATCCATGCAAACAAGCACAGCCCAGAAAAGAAAGCAGGGCCAGTTAAGCGTATTTCATAACTGAAAAGATACAGATGGTTTAACATTTTACCGCAAAAATACCCTCATATTATGAAAGAAGTCACGTGTTCCTTAATTATACTTAATTATATTATAATTATACAAATTGTGCTGCCCCTTGGACCCAGTGTTGTACAATGACAACACTGATATAACAAGCTCAAAATCTATTATTTTCAAAGCATTCAGCAATATTTGAACCGCTGTGCGATTTAGACATATTCCCAATAACAGGGAAAAAAACTAAACTAACCTAAAATTTTACTTCAATATTGATTAATATAATTTAGTAAAACTTTATATTAAGTGGCCTTAGCTCATATGTACTTACACTGAAATTAATCACTTGTTAAAATGCACTTATTATGTAAATGCATGTTTTTACAGTGAACTTATATTTTATTAAATACCTGCATGTAACTACAACTGTAATTATGTTCAATAACTACATTTTTAATTACACTGTTGACGCATCCCATCAATCCTGAAACCAGTTGTTACAGTCACCAGCGACCTAGCTACTGCGGATCACTGGAGAACTACACACATGCCACATATACGGACTACAACGCCCAGCATGCACCTCGCACACACCGATTCCTGTTTCATATTGATTACACACACACAGCCGGAGGATGATGATGAACTGATTACATGGACTTTAAAAACAGCACAGACACACACATCAGGGCTGATATTGTTTACCTGTAACATTACAAAGCGTTATCCTTGTCTAGTCTTGCTGTGCCTTTTGACCCTTTGTCTTGTTTTATTGTTTCTGTTGTTTTTGCCGCCTGTCCTGACCATTCGCCTGTTTTTGACTATGCTTCTGGATTACCCTTATGACACTGTTTGTACCCGTTTGACCGTTGCCTGCCTGCCTGACTACTCTTGTTTAATAAACTACATGGATCCTCAACTCTGTTGTCCAGCGTCCTACTGTTACACCCGTATCCCACCTCGAGAGCACAAGTGTACTTGATCCACCTCAAGTGTCCTGCAATACATTATGAACACAGTAAATAGATTGTATTTATATTTTTGATGTAAGTACATTGTAGTTAAGGCCAAATGAAATTAAATTAAAAGAGGAATGTGTGTTGGCTGATTGACCACTTAATCTTACTTTTTGCCCAGTGAAAAGATGATTCGGACAATGCGTTCTGACCCTTCACAGCTGAACTACTCCACAAAATGCCTTGCGGGAGTAAAGCTCTGCTAATGAGTCCTGATGAATAGCAGATTAGCTGCTCGTTGAGATTTATTATGGCTGATATGGTGTGGGAGTCATTTCACAAACACTCAAGCACACCATATTGATAAATAACTAGGCTCCAATGAGCACAGGCATAAGGGGTAACACCTGTATATGCTGAGGACAAACAGATCGCTCTTTCCAACGAAGATGGCATTTGGCAGGACATTTTCAAAGGTCATGTGGAAGATGCCTTTTAAGTCAGATTTATGAATGATTTATGCATGTTCAAAAGGCATTCATGGTAATGTGAAGTCTTAGCATTCAGCCTTAATATAGGCAATGCTGATTATTTGAAGGCATAAATGTGGGGGACTCAACTCTGGGCATATTTTGACAGTTGACGTTCAAGTTACAAACCTAAACCAAATTATTTGATAAAATCATAGTATTATGAAGTATGCAGATGATACTGTAATTGTCGATCTGCTTCAAAACAATGAGATTAGCCATGGATCAGTCATTCATGAGCTTGTAAATTGGTGTGAGAAGTCACTGACTCTAGGAAGAATGTGTCTACATATGAAGTCACATCCATTAAAGGGACAGTTCGCCCAAAACTGAACATTCTGTCATCATTTACTCACCCTTGACTTGCTTTTTCTGTTGAACACAAAAGATAATATAAAAAAAAAATGATGAACGCATGTAACCATTGACTTCTAAAATATTAGCTTTTTTTTCTTATGGAAGTCAGTGGGTATATATTTGTTGTCATTTTTATAATATCTTCTTTTGGGGCCAACAGATGAAAAGAACTCAAACTAGTTTATAATAAGTCAAGGGTGAGAGAGTAGTGAGATAGTTTACCCAAAAATCTAAATGATCTCTTTAAGGGCCAAACAATGGAATGTGTGTTTCAGAGGTGGGAGTAAGTCACACATGTGCAAGTCACAAGTAAGTCTCGAGTCTTAACCTTCAAGTCTCAAGCAAGACAATTAATTTTTGTGGGTTTAGCTTGAGTAAAGCAAGTCACTGTCAAGTCATTTCCATTTTGGATGATTTAGCTCAACATTTACTGTAGGTTAAAATACAATAAAATACAATAGTTGTGGACTATAGAAGTTTTATTTGCATAAAAAAAAAATGTTGTAATTGTTGCAAATTTCCTACTTGCACCAAATGCGCATCTCTCCCTAATTTCACGCGTCTCCATTTGAAATAACGAACTTGAGCATGCAAAAGATGTGGTATGTAAACAGACCCATTATTATGTTTGGAGCAGCTAAATGCAAGTTATTTTCCGTCATTTAACTTCGAGTTGACTTCAAGTCAAGTCTCGAGTCCAAGTCAAGTCGAGTCTTTTTGGAATATTTGTCAAGCAACTCAAAATTATGCCACTTAAGTCTAACTCGAGTCAAGTCATGTGACTTGAGTCCCCCACCTCTGATTTGTAGTCCTACAAATACTTGGGAACAATTATTTATTCAAATTGAGTTTTCAAGCCAATGGCGAAGTCATGTCCAAAAATGATTACACTTTACAACAAAGTTTAATTAGTTAATGTATTTACTAAAATGAACTAATTATGAACAATACGTGTACATTTATCAATCATAGTTCAGCATATACTAATGCATTGCTAACATCCAAATTCATGCTTGTTAATGTTAGTTAATGCATCATGAGTTAACATTAACAATAAACAACTGCATTTTCATTCGCTAACATTTACATGAACATATACTGTAATAAATGTATTGTCCATTGTTTGTTTATGTTAGTAAATGCATTAAATAATACAACCTTATTGTAAAGTGTTACCCCAAAAATAAAGTCTGTTCTTTTTAAGTACACTGTGCAAATTCCAAATTGCCAAAACACCGTTGATCCCGTTTCATTGTGCTTTTATCAAATCTATAGTCTTTTTCTTTGCATAGGAATGAAGAGCTATAACTCTATTAGCCAAATTGTGAAATGATCTTGTAAATTGATTTGGGACCCAATATTGAACCCTGCTTTTCTGTATACCAAGCAGGTGCAGCGAATGAGTGTTATGAGTGACGATTATAAAGTTTAGAGCACCAAAGTGTGTATCAAATCAGTATGATTTTGTCCCAGTAGCAATTAATCACAAGAACACAGTGAGTTAAAGCAGTTGAATGGGTAACACTTTAGCTTAAGTAAAAATAAAATAAGTAACTGATGCCAATATTTTACCTTATTTCTTTGTTAAAACACAGATGTTTTGTATGTACTGTTTTGTACAACACAATGTTTTGTATGTACTGTTTTGTACAACACAATGTTTTCACATACTAACATCTACACATCAAATCCTTTGTTACACAGACAAAAACACAACCATGTGGTCAACCATGAGAAAGTCATATAATGAACCAATGCTCATATGAAACATCTTTTCCCACAAGCAGAGAAACATACTAATATGTCAGTGACACCACTACAAAACACCATCATGGTAACTGACATAAAATTAAAGTAATGGAATAAACATTATTTGTCAACATTAGATGTAACAAAGCTAATATACTTAACTGATGGGAGGAAAAAACCTCAAGTAATGTCAACAAAAAGCACAAAAGTAAATACTACGAAAACCTACTGTTAATCAGGTTACAGATTTTTACTGTATCATTTTTACCATTGAAATCAGAGCCATTTTTTTAAAAAGTGCTGCCTATTATTACAATATTTAATGGTAATACTTATTCTTAATGCTTAATACTAATAAAGTAATACTTAATCTATATTTAATCTACATGTCTAATCCTACCTAATATCTAAATCCTCCTTACTAACTATAACTAATATTTTTATTGAAGCAAAAGTCACAGCTAATGGTTTTTTCACTCAAAAAAATGACGTTTGCTGTTTGTTCAAACTACCTATTTAAAATTCTTGAGGGTTTGTTTTGCAGGACAACTAAATTGTTTTACGCTCAATCCACTTTAATTTGTAAAAAAATAAAATAAAATAATAATAATAAATTAACTTAATTCCTTCATGTTGTCCCAACACATCGATTGTGTGGAACCCATCATTTTTAAAGCATTAATAGCTAAAATTGTACTTTAAAATAAAGTACGAATGTTTTTATTAGGTTACCGTCTCTCTTTTGTTTTCATTGATTATATTGATTATATCAAACATATAATCAATATAATCCATTTACCTAAGTTACCTATACTTGCTTACTGCAGTCTAATTTACCTACAGGCATGAAATAAAGTAACCAACCAACACAATCCAACACAACATTAAGACAAATAATGTCTCAACACAAATTGATTAAGTTAACTTAATTGTTTTTTACACATTTAAGTGGACTGAACATGAAACAATTAAGTTGTCTAAAAAAAACCTCAATAATAGTGTTGATTCATTTCAAATAAACAAGCAGCAAAAATAATTTGAGTGAAGCAACCAAGGTTGTTTTCACAGTTGGTTTGATCACAGAATCCCACTATATACGTAAGTCTGCCACAAACACTCTGTAGAATACACACAGCTCTCCAACGCAATTCATCTGAGACTAACAGCTATGAGGCATTTATTATACTATAATAAATGTAATCAAGAGCATGGAAATATGCTAATTAAATGTCGCCAATAGAGCTTCACCTCCGTGATTTAACAGGGATTATGACTTGATTTGAGTCTCATTCTTCACCCTATTTTTTTTATTATTTTTTTTTTTTTTAAAGCAGGCTCTCCTGCTCTCTTACAGTAAGCAAATGAACCAAACTCTTTTATCATACACACTTGGATGTGAACCAAATTCTGTGACGTGACTGGTCTTTAACATGGTTTGATTTGAAGAAAAATGCTGCAGAAATAGTCCAGTAGATGGCACACTTTCTATTCTCTGCAGTGCACTTTTATGAGAGCGAGAGAAAGAGAGAGAGAGAGAGAGAGAGAGAGTGTAAGTATCTGAGCCTCTGTTCATAAGAATTCATCTTCTGTATCCATTAGAAATCCAACATATTTGGTGTACTCAAGCATTTCAACAATTTCAGTGTGCTCAGAAGAGATTACGTGGTCTGGACTTTGAATTAGGTGCTCTGATGTTTGCGGCGCATAGCTCATAACTTGCTGTGAAAACAAATAGTCCAGCTTCGTTTTAATGAACGGCGAGTGTTTTACCATTGTTGGGATTCCGAGTGGTGTTTGAGGTTGGCATCGGTGTCATCAAAATATGTGTTCGACATTACTTGAGAAGCTAACTGGCATGTGCAAATGTTTCAGTTAGGATTAGTGCAAGATTTATTATTAGGTTTTTCTATAGTTTTAACAATTTTTCTAGTTAATTATAATAATAATCATCGGGCGACACGATGGCTCAGTGGTTAGCACTGTCGCCTCATAGCAAGAAGGTCGCTGGTTCAAGTCCCAGCTGGGTCAGTTGGCGTTTCTGTGTGGAGTTTGCATGTTCTCCCTGTGTTGGCGTGGGTTTCCTCCGGGTGCTCCGGTTTCCCCCACAAGTTCAAAGACATGCGCTATAGGTCAATTGAATAAACTAAATTGGCCGTAGTGTATGTGTGTAAATGAGTGTGTATGGATGTTTCCCAGTACTGGGTTGCAGCTGAAAGGGCATCCGCTGTGTAAAACATATGCTGGATAAGTTGGCGGTTCATTCCGCTGTGGCAACCCCTGGTGAATAAAGGGACTAAGCCGAAGGAAAATGAATGAATGAATAATAATAATTTTGTTGTTGTTGTTGTTTAAGACAACTTTGGGTTTTAATAATGCATTAGTAAATGTTAAACTATGATTAGTTGCATATGATTAAGTGCTTTGAAAGATTGTTCTTAGTTCATGTTTGTAAATGCATTTTAAAAAAGTTCCAAAAAATGTTAATTTATTAAATATGAAATTTTGAAGTAACTGTTTTCTGTTAAATCGTGTGATGGCAAAGCTGGATTTTCACCAATTATCCCAATAATAATAATTATTATTTTATAGCTCTGACAATTTATCTGTTTTATTATTATTATTTTTTTATTATTATTATTATTTTATTATTATTATTATTATTATTATTTCCTGAGTTTAAAAAGTTTTATTTTTACTAAAAGTTTTATTAAATTAATCATTTAACAGTCTTCACTATTATTATTATTATTATTATTATTATTATTATTATTATTATTATTCATTTATTGTTATTATTATTATTATTATTATTATTATTATTATTATTATTATTATTATTATTATTATTATTATTCATTTATTGTTATTTTATTATTTTTATGTCTTTGGAATATGTCAGTTATGTTTCAATATTAGTTTTAGCCTTCATTACTTCAATAATTATTTTTATTATTTTATAGCTCTGACAATTTATATGGTTTATTATTATTATTATTATTATTATTATTATTATTATTATTATTATTATTTCCTGATTTTGAAAAAAATATATTTTACTATAAGTTTTATTTTTAAATCAATCATTTAACAGTCTTCACTGTCCTAATCAAATGTATTTATTATTATTCTTCATTGTTGTTTTATTATTTTTATCTCTTTGGAAAGTGTCAGTTATGTTTCAATATTAGTTTTAGCCTTCATTACTTACAATTAGTGTTGTCACGATACTGGAGTTCAATACCAATCGGTACTGGAATTTGGAAAACATCCATTTCCCTATTTACCATTGTGTTCACGTGCTCTACAGAAATTACTGTGATTGGCCGTGAAGGTCATCAGTTCACCGAACTCACCGCTGTTTACTGAGTGTAACTACTGATACAGGGACACTGGAGCGTTTTAAAGCCGTGAAGATGGTCTGTTTATAAGCTGACATACGAGTGATCCGCTGATGAATCGACTGATCTTCACGGCTTTAAAACGTTCCAGTGTCAATGTATCTGTGTTTACACTCGGTAAACAGTGGTGAGTTCGGTGAACTAATGACCTTCACGGCCAATCACAGTCATTTTTGCTGAGCATGTGAATATTTTTTAGAGAGTTGGTCTAAAAACAAGCCAAGATCCTTTATTTGTTTGCAGTGTAACTACTCTATAGCCAATGATGGGAATAACGGCACTATAAATAAACGGTGTTACTAACGGCGATACTTTTTTCAGTAACGAGTAATCAAGCCACGAAGCAACTAAAGCTTCATTTTTCTCCACCGCAAACACTTATTACTCAGACAGAATTAAACAAAATAATATCTAGATATATAGTTGAGGACATGCTGCCGTTGTCTCTCACATTGTCCCACAACAACATTAAAATAGTGTCGATTAGTGTACAATGTTTTAAATGTATTTTATAGTCATTTGACAAATTAGATTTTTTTTTAAGTAACACAATAGTTACTTTCCCTGGTAATTAGTTACTTTTATAATTATGTAACTCAGTTACTAGCTCAGTTACTATTTGTGAGATGTAACTAGTAGCTAACTAATTACTCCTTTAAAGGAATGTGCCCAACACTGGCTATACCTGGCATTTTTTAAATATCATAATCATTGTCAATAATGATAAATCATAACGTTCCCTGTTATGCCTGATTTATACTTTCACCTGGGTCCGCAGAGCAAGCCTGTTGTACTATTATTTGTAACAACAAGGGGCGACTCTAAGCAACTGTCATGACGAAACAGTGGTGCACAAGAAGACAGCGAGGGGAGTTGCTAAATGAATGATTTTAGGTATATATAAAATGAATAGGTTCTGAATAATAATGAATGACACTCATGAAAATGTTTCCTTTTGATACAGTTATTTAAATGAGTAACTTAGGCTACGTTTAATATATCCAAGCTAACTGCATACTTAATGCAAAAAAAATGTGTACAATAAAAATTGGATTTCAAAACTCAAAGTTTTAAAGGAAACCTAAAGAACTTCTCAACAGGCAGATGCTTTGGATTTCTAAAGGTGTTGCATGTGCAAATCGAACATCCACCAACGCCGCGATGACGCACCCAATTCACCAATGCATCACATTCGCCACTCGCACCTTAGCGAACTTGCGGACACGTCGGGTATAAACCAGCCTTTAGAAGTACACTGAAAATGGTTCATTGCAAATTGTTGCAAACAATTTATATAAGCTGAATTAAACAAATTAAGTTGAACATTACTAAATTTAATTAGTTTGTTTAAATTCAGCCTATTTAAATTGTTTACAACCACTTACATGAAAAAAAAATTGTAAATCCAATGAATCATTTTTTTCAGTGTACTGTATGTTTTGTGTAATGCAGAATTGTTGGACTATTATACTAACTACAATTTTCTAGTATAGTTGGCTAACAATCTTTTCGCAACATGCTCCCCATTTGGTTCTTTTACAGTACGTTTAAATCAGACGGCTATTTCTCAATTAATTGAGTTAGGCAGGCATAAGAAACCAGTCAAATCAGGTCACTGAAAAGAATAACCATGGTTTGAACCAAACTTCAGACTTCTAAATCACATTGGGGAAAAGAAATCAAAAGAAACACGTTACATAAAAGTTAGAAACAACTCGAAAAAAAGACAAACAGCTCAAGCTCTTGAAAGTAGCTAAAACTCACATTCTGTAGATGCTCCAGGCCCTCCGTAGAGTGTTGTAGTGGTCTTGATGTTCTCATTGCTCTGTGTGAACAATGCTTGCGTGGGGCTTATGGGAGCCACCGGAGGAAATTCTCCATTGGCTGAGGATGAGAGAAAACACACAATACATTGTTACGGTCCAACAATGCTGTAGACACAGAAGAATATTGCTGCCATTGTAAAAAAAAGAGGCACATATTCTGTAAGCCTATTGATAACAGCTTGATTCTGTCTCAAGGAAAAAGTTATTTCAGATCCAATATTCCATGTCGGTAACCTGTTTAATGACATCTCTGTCTTGAGAATTGCTTTTGTATATGAGAAGCATGTGCTAAAAATGGATCAACAGCTTGGACGTCTTTCGCATTTTGAGAAATGTTAATGATATGCTAATAATGCCGTTCATGTAAAAGCCTCAAATGGGTTGACCTCAAAATCTTGATGTGAATTACGCAACAGGGAAAATTCCATGCTGCCCGGCCAATACTAATAGATGCACATGTACACGAATAACATATCTCAGATAATTTTCCTTTTTTTAGTGATAGATGCTTATATGTTATCAAGATTGTATAGTTGTTGTTGTTTTTTTCATAAGCTTGGCAAAACCTGTATTTGGTCTCATAACATCTTGCCATGTGATTTTGCATTTCATGAGGTTTTTTTTTTCCCCCACCCTGTCTCTGTTTGACTGGATTTGACATTTCCATCACCTCCCCTCATGCGATTTTCATGAAATAATATTTCATGGACAGGTCCACTTGAACAGTCATGGTAAAAGGAATGTGTGTGTGTATATATGTATATTTAGTCTGTTTCTGCACTAAAGTATTATACAGATCTGGCATGTTGATTGCACTGCTGTGAAGTAGTTCCAGGAACGTTGCTTGAATAACACTTGCAAATCACTTTGACTCGGGCATGTGTTAACGTGGTATGAGTTGAACGATTTGCCAGATCATTGAATTATTAATAACAATTGTGTTCTGGAGGTTTAAACAATGGCTTAGAGTTATTTATTTCCAATGGATTCTTTGAAATCTTAGTGGCGAAAAACTAACTGGCAAAAAACTAATACTCAGCCATTTTTCCTCATAGATTTTCTAGACAGTAATAATATGATTTTGAAGCATGGTTTGCTTACGTGGTAATGCTTTGTTTTGGTTGTCTGCAAAATGACAACTGCTTGGGTGTTTTCACATATAGTTTGTTTCAAAAGCACCAAACCGAGCTCACTTAGTGAACCCAAAAGGGAACCAGTCTAAATAGATCTTAGTCCCTTTGGAACCTACCCACACTGCCAAAAGTAGTAATACCTGGTTTAAGTACAATGGTACCCTGTGCTTGATTGATAGCGACCAAATAATTGCCTCTATCACTCAAAAAAAGTGTTGTTTTATTTCTTTGTTGATCAAACTACTTGTTTAAAATGAACTGAAACAGCACAATTATTGAGATTTTTTTGGGGACAACTTAATTGTTTTATAATCAACTTATATTTAAGTTAACTTAATCAATTTGTGTTGGGACAACATGAATGGATTGTGTGGAACCCTGCTTTTGTTTGGAACCCTGCTTTTTGTTGATCAAACTACTTGTTTAAAATGAACTGAAACAGCACCAATTATTGAGATTTTTTTGGGGACAACTTAATTGTTTTATAATCAACTTATATTTAAGTTAACTTAATCAATTTGTGTTGGGACAACATGAATGGATTGTGTGGAACCCTGCTTTTCTTTTACAGTGATGTCACATCACATTGCTGATGTAATTCAGTGCTGTACATGTTCATACTTTTCCATACATGTTTCAAGGGTTTACACTTATCTGATGATTGATTATAAAGCGTGTTTGGCATGCTGTCCGGGGAGAGAGCCCTGAGCTCATGAGATCCTCGAGCCCGGGGCTCCCTCCCGTTTGCAGGGCGAGAGGGGAGTTTGAGCTCTGGTAGGTCTCGAGAACTCTCCTGCTTGTTAATAGTGAATGCAAATTATGAATAACTATGGAGAGAAATATTGCTGATTAATCGCTCGTCTATGGTGTTGATTTGGTTTGGTCAATTTACTTATGTTACATGTTTTTGGCCTGTGGGAGGAAACCAGAGAGCCTGGGGAAAACCTACGCAAAGACGGGGAGAACATGTAAACTCCGCACAGAAATGTCAACTTGGCCAAGTAAAGACTTGAACCAGTGACATTCTTGCTGTGAAGCAACGGTGCTAACCACTGGGCCTCCGTGCCACCCTGTCAAGGACAGGGGAGGATTAGGGGTGGAAGGGGGGATTATTCAAGACGAAGATGGCTAAGGTAAGATACTCTGGTTATTTATAGCGATTTAGGAATCTGATTGGTGGATTATGCATTAGCTAATGCGGGACCAGCCGCAGCCAATCATAAGCACGTGCTCCTCTCTAAATTAGTTTATAAATAAACTTCACTCAACATTTCTGTGTTAAAAATATTTTTTTCATTGGTATTAGGGTGCTTTCACACCTGTCGATCGATTGTTTTGTTCCGAAACGGATTAAAATTGTTACAATGTTTATTTTTGTTCTTGGTGCGGTTCGCTTTCACACAGCAAAGTTTCTAAGCGGACCATAATAGTGAAAACAAGTCACGTGCGAGTAAACTCTCCTCACATTGGTCAGAGTTATTAAAGAGTCCCACAGATTCCACTCAGCTGTCATACGTCGTTGTTTTAATTTATGATGATGAGATATGAGACATTATATGCGAAAAGGTGCACTTTAATTTTGACACCCACCAAACACATCGTCACTAAATATAAATCAGAGAGGTAAGACTTTCTCATACATAGCCTCATTTCAGTTGTCAAGGGTTGTAAAAATCTATCTATTGAATCAATCAATCTATTAAAAAACATTGGCTAGAATTATAAGCTTAAATTATAGTTTTATGAACCGAGACTGCAGTCAGATCATGAAGTGGATGAATGTTGATCTTTCTTTCGAGGTGTCAGTGCACAAATGAACAAAACAGGCCTAATACAAAATACAAAATATTATAAGATTAAAATATGGAAAAAAAATATCAGATGGTAATTTATGTCAATTTTCCTAACAGATAAACCGCTCTCCTTGATATTTCAGCATGCTTTCACTTTCGTATTCGACATGAAATGCACATTTACCTGTAGGAATGACATCCTGCCCTACCCATAATTCTTTCTTCATATAGCCGTGTATATGGCTATTACATATCCATAAAACACTGTGATATAGCTTGGTTCATTGGATCGTATTGCTTTCTCACTACAATCAATCCGCTCCAGAGTTCGTTTCAATCGAGCCGAGACCACCTCATTCAGGCGATCTCGGACCAATTGTTTTGGTGTGGATCCGAGCGCAATTGCGGGTTTCACATATGCCAAATGAACCGCGCTAACTGGGCAAACGAGCCAGGTTCCGAAACAAACGTCTAGGTGTGAAAGCATCCTTAGACTGTGAAAAAAGGCAGGGTTTCAAACAATTTGGTTAACCTAACAAATTTAAGTGTATTGAACATAATAAGTAGTTTGAACAAGCAGCAAAAATAAATAAATAAATAAATAAATAAATAAATAAATAAAGTAAAAATAGAATAAAGTAATATTCAAATTTTCTGAGTTACTGAATATTGAATAGAGAATTTTACTGAATAGAGTGTAGGGAATCCATATAATATATGAGTTTCCCTTATTTGAATTGATTTTACTGAAATAAATCAACATTTTGATGATATTCAATTTACAGAGATGCACCTGTATTTCTTTATTCAATTTTTAATATGTGCACAGCTCCTAAGACCACAAAACTCTGTCGCCTGTGATGGTGAAAAGTTTTTATTTATTTATTTGTTGTTATTGCAGAAGTGAGTGATGGTTCCAGGTATGGCAAGCCTGCAGGTACACAGAACGAAATGCAAAATGGACCGGGATTTCATTGCTTTCACATATCACAAAGATATCAAACCATAAAACCGATCCCTGGAGTTGGTTATACTACAGTTCGCTTTTGGGTCCTTTTGGGCATTCTGGAATCACTTGGTTTGTTCACATATACATATATGTATTTGAAAGAGTATAACAAACTAGCTTTGAAAACAATCTATCATTAGAGTATTTGTAGAAATAGTATAGAGTAGATTAGTTTAGGGTTAAATTCAGGGTTAGGTTTAATAGAATAATCTCACATTTACATACAACGGTAGTCAGTAGAATGTTGCTGGGATCATCAAAATACCCCAGCAGGCACACAACATCATAAGACGTTAATATTAGGTTAGATTTAAGTCATGATGTCAGGTGACCAAAACTCATTGTCTAGCCAGCATCTAAGGACAACGTTATTTTGACGTCCAAATAACGACATCAAATGACATTGATATTTGGTTGATTTTAGGTTGTGTTGGAAAGTGACCAAAATCCAACATCAAGCCAACATCTTAAACCAACGTTCTATTGATGTCAAATACTGACATTTATTTGTCAGGTTTGGCAACCAAAATCCAACATCTGATAGACGTCATAGTGGTAACATCCACACAATGTCAAGCTGTAACATTAGACGTTGATATTTGGTTGGGTTCTGCCTTCAACCCTATTTTCATTTCCAAACAAAATGCAACATCCCATGACGTTGGGGTACAACATCAATTTGACGTCATGTTGATGTCCTGTGCCTGCTGGGAAGTGTTAGGATAAAGGAACCGTTCACCTAAAAAATTAAGTCATCATCAACAGCATGTAAAAAATGCAGGGTTCCACACAATTCCTCAAAGTTGTCTCAACACAAATTGATTAAGTTAACTTAATTGTTCTTACATATCTAAGTGGATTAAAATTAAATATAACAATTAAGTTGTTAAAAACAATAATTGTGTTGATTCAGCTCATTTTAAAGTTGAATCAAGTTCAACGAAGTTAGTAGTTTAAGCAGCAAACATTTTCTGAGTGATTACTCACCCTGCACTTGTTCAAAACCTAGTAAACTGTCTTTCTTCTCTTCAATAAAGGAAGATATTTAGAAAAATGCTGGTTGCTGGGAACCATTGACCTCCATATACATAGTGTTGAAGCCAATGTGTTCCAGCAACCAGCATTCATTCTCCAGAACAAAGAAACTCATCAAGGTTTAAAACCACATGAGGGAGAGTTAACAATGAGGTAATTTTCATTTTTAGGTGAACTCTTCCTTTAAGCAGACAGTATACCCGTACTTTAATAACTGGTTGTTGACATGTACTTGAAAAGTTGCATACATAAAGTGAACTTTGTAAATAAAATATTGGCTAAAACACATACTTAGCACCACAAAAGTAGACATCCACCTCCAATGGTGCCAAGACATGAGTTCATGTTTCTTAATTACTATGACAATCCACATGAGCTTCTGCATTGTTCCAATTGTCAGCTCCCCGTGAAGACAAATCATCCCTTTCCCCCAAACGTAGCCGCTCAGACAATACTGGGACTCTATGAAAAATGCTACCTCTCATCTCAATTCCTTAATCATCTCTTTACAAAAAAAATCCTCATCTACCCCCACAAAACTCCCGCACCGCTCTGACTGGAGTTGGCATCATTCATCACAATCTGGACTCCCCATTGCATGCTCCCTCCCATGATGCACCATATTATCTGTCCTCCCCTTTCAGGAATCAAGAAGCAAGTCTATCAGTTAAAATCATACCCCTGAGACACGCTGCTCTGTGTCTCATGCAAAAAAGGAGAGAGAAACTTTGCATTTTATAACAAACAATGCTTAAATTAAGTGGTACTGTAGTTAGTAGTTACTTAAAAAGTGTCTAAAAACTACAAAATGTATATATTTATTCACCTTTCAATTGCAAATATAGATGTTCTGCCAAAATGCAGTGCTATATTCATCAGGTCATCACTAGCAGTGTAATTCATTCATTCATTCATTACTTCATTCATTCATTCTTTCATTAAAGATCACAACAAGATTCATTCATTCATCCATTTGTAATGATTCATTCATAATGGCATCCATTCATTTATTAAAGATAATAACGGAATTCATCCATCCATCCATTCATTCATTAAATATCATAATGACATTCATTCATTCATTCATTCATTCATTTATTTCTAAAGATCATAATTTCATTCATTCATTCAATTTTTAAGATCATAATGGTATTTATTCATTAATTTATTTATTGAAGATCATAATGGCCATCCTTCATTAATTTACTAAATAGTATAATTCCATTCATTCATTCATTCATTCATTCACCCATTCGTAATGATTCATTCATAATGGCATTCATTCATTCATTCATTCATTAAAGGTCATTTGCTCATTTATTAAAGATCATAATGGCATTCATTCATTAAATGTCATCATTTCATTCATTCATTCATTAAAGATTATGATGTCATTCGTTCATTTATTAAAGATCATAATGGTGTTCATTCATTCATTAAAGATCAATGTCATTCATTCATTTATTAAACATTATAATGTCAATTATTGATTCTTTTATGAAAGATCATAATGACGTTCATTTAGTCATTTATTACATATCATAATGTCATTCATTCATGCATTCATTCATGCATTCCTTCATTAAATAACATAATGTCATTAATTCATTCATTAAAGATCACAATAACATTTATTCATTCATTAAAGGTCATCATATCATTCATTCATTCATTCATTAAAGATCATAGTCATTCGTTCATTTATTGAAGATCATAATGACATTCATTCATTCATTCATTCATTCAGTGGCTCATCTGCAGTCTAGACAAGGTTATATGCAATGTCACTTTCTAGAGAAAGGGAGAGGTTGGATTAGTCCATATAAATAATGATATTTTTTGACATAAAACTTTAGTCAGTTACAATAGTCTTGTAATAACCCCCAGTAACACTCCTGTGTTTTTTCCCCTTATGAGTAGTTCAATGCATGCAATGTAAAGGGTTAGAAAGAAATAAAGAAAGAAAGAAAGAAAGAAAGAAAGAAAGAAAGAAAGAAAGAAAGAAAGAAAGAAAGAAAGAAAGAAAGAAAGAAAGCAGTATAAAATAAAGTTACTTATTTGAACGATTACAACTGATTTGACTGCAGCAGAATACACTGCAGTAGACAGTTTTGGCTTGTGGTCAAAGTCAAGATTTCTTGAACTGTGTGAGAATGTAATCCTTTGCTCCAGGCTGAACTGTCACTCAGCATTTTTTCAAACCTGCCAGGACAATCGGAAACAGCTTAGTCATCGCTCATTAAAAACTTCAATAGGTCTCCATGTCCAGTTCACCAGTTCCAATCAGTCACGTGATCTTGAATGGAGGTCCAGATTTAGAATTTGCATAAACCAAAGGACATGGCTTTCGGTGTAATAGCTGTAAGACAAGTGCCTGTTTAACCATTTACAGCATTTTAACTGATGACAATAATAATTATATTAATTTTTGTCATGCATTTAGACTATATATACATTAGAAGTCAGAATTATTAGCCCTCCATTCCCATTTTCTGTTTAACGGAAAGAACAATTTTTCAACACATTTGTAAACATAACACTTTTAATAACTAATTTCTAATAACTAAAAATTTATAAAATAAAATAAAAAATAAATTATTTTATCTTTGCCATGATGACAGTACATAATATTTTACTACAGTCGTGGCCAAAATTTTTGAGAATTACATAAATATTGGAAATTAGAAAAGTTGCTGCTTAAGTTTTTATAATAGCAATTTGCATATACTCCAGAATGTTATGAAGAGTGATCAGATGAATTGCATAGTCCTTCTTTGCCATGAAAATTAACTTAATCCTGAAAAACTTTCCACTGCATTTCATTGCTGTCATTAAAGGACCTGCTGAATCATTTCAGTAATCGTCTTGTTAACTCAGGTGAGAATGTTGACCAGCACAAGGCTGGAGATCATTTTGTCAGGCTGATCGGGTTAGAATGGCATACTTGACATGTTAAAAGGAGGGTGATGCTTGAAATCATTGTTCTTCC
>CAIGQV010001319.1:4411430-4445946 GCA_903798115.1 Danio jaintianensis | reverse complement strand
CTGACGCACATTATCCTCACTGATCTGAAGTGCAGGGGGGGAGAGAGTGGGGTGGCTGGAGGTGTTGATGGCTGTGTAGAGAGATCGTCAGGGTGGGTGTGGGGTGTCTGGTCGGGGGTCTCAAATCTACAGTAGAACATATTCAGCTCGTTTGCAAGTTGTTTATTTCCATCAATGCTGGGGGATGGTGTCTTGTAGTTTGTGATGTCCTTCAGGCCTTTCCACACTGATGCCGGGTGACACTGATATTACCCTTGATGACAACTGTGAGGGGGGTGAATTTTTTTTTATAACTCATCCGTTTCGTTTATATTCAGTTATATTAAGTCTGCACAATTAAGGGCATGGCCACTTGAGTGACAGCTAGGTCTCGCTGGTTGCCGTCACTTCACCTCAGCTGATTCCGGCTGATTAGCCGCTGAACTCGGCATATACATCGTATTTTTGTGTTGTTTTATGTGGCTTTACACAGTCAATTTTGGAATTATTTCCTACAATTATCACATAATATGGCATGCTGTGTGCACTTAATTGTGCTCACAGCCTCACAAACCATTCACGTGGCCTCCATTTCCCAGGTGAGTGAAATTATATACTTGTATATCATATCTATAAATGTATTTGTTTTGTTGATTAATTTATATTTATAATTTATCATTTATAATGTTCTTTAGAACTTGAATGCGCTTCAGAATCTCACAGATTGATTAGCTGTAGGCTATAAAACAGTCATATGAAACGTTGTCATAAAGTGTTATGCCTGGATTTCATCAATGGCCTTGCATTTACTAACACAGACTATATTTGAAGTAGTATTTGGTATTTGGAAGTAATTTGCGCTTTCCTCCTGTAGAAAAACGTCATAAGAACAATGCTTAGTGGCTCAATGTATTATAACATTGTTTTTAAAAGACTAAACACTTTATTGATATATATATATATATATACAACCAAGCACATGTGGCCAGAACACAAACGAGTCTCAGGTAATGAAGTATTAAGCGTTTCTCCCATAGAAAAGCCTGTCTAAGCAAAACGCTAGCAGGCATCTGTAGCTCAGCTCACGTTCCGCCTCTTTGCCCTAGTTTGGTATCCTCCGGTCGGTGCGATGACGCGCGAACAAAATTGCGCCGGTTGTTTTACTTGTAGCTTCTTTTGCATTCTTCAGAAACCTATGGGTGACGTCACGGATACTACGTCCATATCTTTTACAGTCTATGTAGGCAAAGCGAGGCTTCATGAAACAGTGAAACAGTCGAAGCAAATGTGTCGAAGCTTCAAAACGTTTCGAAACCTCACTCTACAGTGACACCTAGTGGTCATTATTTATGTATTGCACTCAAACAGCTTCAGCAAAGAAACAGTTAAGCAAATTGAGGTATTAAACCCGACGTTGTAGACTTGAAGCTTCAAGTGATTTAGTGAAGCGGTGAGAGTTCATGACTAGTATCTAGAGATAATGGGTTCGAATCCAGGGTGATGCAGCTATAGATGTTAGGTTTGAAATGCTCTGTTCTTGTATCGTGTTTTGTTTTAACATTGGTCTGACATCAGAATGAACACTTTGTGAATAAATATGTCTTGTTTTGGTCATAAAACAGCGTTGTTGCTAGATCAGATACGATTGCAGCCGGAAGTTAATGAGAATTATTTATATTATTCATTAAATTTTCCATTTATTGTATTTTATTAACGTCTACCCCAACCCTAAACCCTATATTGCTATATTGATGGCGTATCGGCAGCTGTATCCTATCTAGACTATAAAATAGTAACATTATTAAAATACATAAGATCATAATTTCGGATTATTTGTCCAAATCGGGATTCGAACCTAAAAGCCATTTGAAGCACAGTAATAATGTGCACGCGCATAGTCCACTGGACTGTTTGAGACAGAGTTTTACTCTGACCCTGTCAGTCAAATGCAGAGTCGCCTGGTCTCGAAACGCTTCTGAAATGATCGATGCTTTGAATCGCTTTAGTCACATGACCAAGTGTTTCGAAACACTTTAGTCACGTGACCTGTGTGTTTCCAATCACCTTAGTCACGTGACCTGGGCGTTTCGGATCATACTTCGGTGCAGTGTTTCGAAACACTTGCGCTTAGGGATCTCGACACTGTGTCGAAACATCTGTTACACGTCAGCCATCCCTACCCGTCATACTGAGCTATACCTCACAAAGTTCACTCTTTTCTCAGAGTAAGGTGGATAGATGTCGTACGACTTCCATTTTGCAAACACGTGGGAAATTTATTGTTAAACACACCAGGTAAGAGGTGACCGCCAACTTTGTTTTTATTTCCAATTTACAGTTGAGTACAGGGAAGAACACGGCGCTGAAGACTTTTCTTTTCTTTTATTTGCATATGTTCTAGCGAGGTAAGGGGTTATTCATGAGTTAGAATTGTTTTGTTATATTTCTTTCTTTTGTTTGGCTTCACTATCGTTCCCTTTACTCCTGAGTTGAACTAATTCTTTTTGTTTGATACTTTGTTTGAACTTGCTACTTTATTACATTCTTTTTATTACTTTATTTATTTTTGTATATATCTTTGGGCATTATAATGGTTTTCACTTTTATTTATTAAATCACTTTTGTTGGCATTTCTGTTGTCTTTGTCTTTTGCTTACACCATCACATTGTAAAATTGCCACACCTTTAAATGTGGTTCCTTTTACCCTAGACTAACATCAGAGGTTGTAACATTGACTTTTATTTGTTATTTTTTGTTATTATAATTTTACTTTCATTTCATTTACTTTATAGTTTTTAATTAACATTGTGTTAACATAATATATAATAAATTGAGTATAAAACATAAATTAATGTGGTTCACGTAGCCCAAATGCAATCTATGTAAGTTACAATAATTCTGTTTGGCAATTATGGATCTTAAATTAACAAAGTGCAAAATCATTTAATAATGTAGGTTGATGCATATTATATGTTCTTTGTTAACCCTCAATGGCGTGAATTTTTGTTTTAGGAAGAAAAAAAATATTTCACCCTAATTTTTGGGTGCTTGGGGGTTCCTTATAATAAATCAATCATAAAATGTGCTCCCTCCTTGTCCTGGTACTCTGTATCTCCCTTTCCGTGTATCCATGACCATCAAGTGGGCTGAATCCAGATGCACATCAAACTCAGTTTCAGCAGAGTTTAATTCCAACCCTGCTTTAACACACTTACCTGTAGGATTCAAACAAGCCTGAAGAACTCAATTGGTTTATTAAGGTTTGTTTGTGCAGGGTTAAAAATAAACTGTGCTTTTTTGCAAGTTTAATTCGCATCTTTGAATGGAAACATAGCTAATGTGACTCTTCAAGCTCCTTGTCGAAAGGAATGAGCCTAACTGCTAACTACTAACTACTAATCTTGTTTTTACCTCTGTAAAAGAGGTCAATCAAATATGCTTCTTCACATCACACGTATTTTTAATATAAAGAAATGCAATTAACTAATATTATCTCTTCAATGTTTCCTAATATCTCTTTCTCTCTCTTCTCCAAATGTTGGTTTGTTTGCCAGACTGAGATTAGATTTCTTCTGAAACCGAAGTTGACAGATATCAGATCAAAAAATCCAATATCCATCCATTCTGTCTCATTGCTGTCAAGCAAAATCAACAAATCTTTTGCGATTCATCTTCCTCACGGACCCTCTCCTCAAATTATACAGCTTGTAGCCAATTTTAAACAATTATATTTTAATCAAATAATTCATGCTAGCGTTACACACTGCTTACCCTTGGAAAACAACGTTGAACAATTGGACCGCAAACCTCGGTGTGATGATGTATAACTGTAATATTTCATTCAGGCAGGGAATGAGGACGTAATGTATAACTCTATGCATTCTGAAGTGCTGTCGGAAAGGCAAATGGCAGAGGGGATGGAATAAATGGCGTGTCGAATCAATGTGTGGCAGAAAATGGCGTCCGATACAAATTGCTGGGCAAATATTTCATGGAGCAAGTGAGCCATTTAACATCAGTGGCACCCTCTTTCACGCCAACAGAGAGAGAGATTAGGACACTTTCTTGAAGCACTCTGATGTTATAAAGATATATATATCTCATCATGTCTAATGATGCTTTAAAATCACCACACTGCGAGGATCAAAGTGCCAGACGTCAAGAGGAAAAAAAAAAGTCTTGCTCAAGTTATTTATGTATGCTCAGGTTACAGATTTGTACAGTGTTTATTTTGCTAGAGCATATTGCTATTCTTTAAGCGAACAATTAATCCATGTAAGTTAATCCAAAAAAAAAAAAATTGTTTTGGTCACCTTTAATCAAAGTCTGAACATTTGCCTGCTTTGTTGACTGATGCCATCATGTTTTTAACCACGCCCCTCTTACCGTTACTTTGCTACTAGGGAATGATGTGCAAAAAGAAAGCCCCGCCCCCTACACAGCCCATCCACTACAAGCAAATTAAAGCATTTTGTGATCTTGCTGGTGCGACTTTGTTTTTTATGAGGTTACACTGGTGTGACTCTAAAATTGACCTATAATTATATTAACCAACTACAGGATAGTGTTGTCACAATACTGCAATTCGGTACCAATCGATACTGAAATTTTAAAAACGTCCATTTCCCGCTAACATTTGAGCGCTGTTGAGCACGTTCTTAAACAGCGCTGATTTGCCGTTGCGTTCACGTGCTCAACAGAAATGACTGTGATTGGCCATGAAGGTCATCAGTTCACCGAACTCACTGCTGTTTACTGAGTGTAACTACTGATACAGGGACACTGTAGCCTTTCAAAATCACGTTGATCAGCTGGATTGTCTATAAGCTGACATACAAGTGATCCGCTGATGAATCGTGGCTTTAAAACGCTCCAGTGTTCCTGTATCTGTGACGTATTTATTTTTAGCTGCGTAAGGCTTAAATAAAAAAGATGTTTTCGAATGAAGATAAGAGTTTGATCAAAGGTTTATGAGAACTGAAAGGCTACAGTGCTTCACATTTTGTTCGTGAATTTCAGACTAAAAACTGGACAAAAGGTGGATTGGATTACCTGTTGGCGAAAATTTATTGCACTGGATCAGTATGTCGTGTGGCGGGGAGTAGTTGTCCCCACACTGCCTGTACTGCTGAAAATATACTGTTGAAGACTGAGCCAAGAAAATGCACCACGCAACCATCGCATTGTCCGACAGGTTGCACTAGTCTATATATATATATATATATATATATATATATATATATATATATATATATATATATATATATATATATATAATTTCTAATTATTGTCATTAACCTGGAAAAGTCATAGCATGTTGTGCACTGTTTAAAAAAAAAAAAAAAAAAAAAAAGTTACAATTTCAAGTTGAGTCAACTTTTTAGTTTTTACAGTGTGGGTGCTAAATGTATAGCTACACTTGTTTTAATCTTGGAAGACTTGTGAAGACAAAAGCCAGTGTTTTTAAAATGTCTCCTTATTTTTAGAACTTTGAAACAGAGAAAGTTTATGTTTAATATGTATTGAAATCGCTGTCCTTTTTGGTTCCACTTTAATGATATTTGTCAATTACAGTCAAAAAAAGATGTTTGCTGTTTGTTTAAACTATGTATTTAAAATGAGCTTAAACAACACAATTATTGAGTTGTTTTGGAAGACAACTTAATTGTTTTATGTTCAATCCACTTAAATTTGTAAACTAATAAGTTAACTTAATCCCTTCATGTTGTCCTAACATAAATGGATTGTGTGGAACCCAGCATTTTTTACAGTGTACAGTCCACCTAGGCAAAAATTACAATTGGATTGTTTGCTCTGTAGACTGACTTATCATTGATAAGTCACATTGGAATAAATGGTTACAAATAATTCCAAATCCTACCTACTATTTTTACATGTTGGTTTATGGTTAATGCTGGCAGCACTGCATTGGTGAGTGGTGCCATTTAGTGGAGCTCCTGAGCTCACAGTACTCTTCAGTTTTTACCTTTTTCTAAAATTATTGCTGACATAAACAAGTGAATTGTTAATTATATTAACATTAGCCCCGCCCCTCACTCATTATTTAGCTTCAGTTGGAAGAGCATCAACATACTGAAATAAAAATCTCAGCATTTTGTTCTCAGAAATTTTGGTTCATGCAAACTCTCTATTATCTCTCAATGCATTATAAAAGCTAAAACAAACTGTAATTATAAATGAATATGTTCTAACCAGCACAACAAACAACTGTAAAGCCCTTTCCACTCCTTCTGGGAAGTAGCACTCTTTTTCTCGCACTGTTGCCAGGGTCTTGAAGGTGCAAATGCATGATCGAGTCAGTGCCAAGTTGATTTGATCTGCCAAACGCTGAAGCAAAAAAAACGAGACAACATAAGGCTCGCAAATAAAAGATCTTATCCCGTTTAATCCTAGAGGTTTGCATTAATGATTCCCAATTCCTGTTCTTTTCCCAGCTGTGCAATATCCTGTGCTGATCTCCTTCAAATCCGTCTAAAGAGCCCCCTCAGACGGCTCACCATTTCGTGCACAATCAAAATGTGAAACTCGAGAGGATGCTTTTCTTTTGGTTGTCCTCTTAGCACTGGCTTAAAGGTCTTGTCATTTCTGTGTCATCGTTGACCGGGACTCTCAGCTAACATGTCAAAGACGATGTATGAAGATTCTATTCCAGCTTCAGCAAATAATAAATTGTATGAAGCATTAAGCCTGTGCTAAAGTCCATGGATTCATGGTATTAATCTTTGGTGCATCGCACAATGAATTAAACTTCAGCTGAAGATCCCTGCTGTCTCTGTATGGATGCAAATTAAAGTGTCATTTTAAGAAAATTAAGAGTCATTTTCTGTCTTCTTTTTGTGCTCAGGTAATATATATATATATATATATATATATATATGTATGTATGTATGTATGTATGTATGTATGTATATATATATATATATATATATATATAATTATTATTATTATTTTTAGTTATTATTAATTATTGTATTTATTTATTATTATTCACTCGTTCATTCATTCATTTTCTTTTCGGCTTAGTCCCTTTATTAATCTGGGGTCGCCACAGCGGAATGAACTGCCAACTTATCCAGCATATGTTCTACGCAGCGGATGCCCTTCCAGCTGCAACCCATCACTGGGAAACACCCATACACACTCAATCACACACATACACTACAGCCAATTTTAGCTTACCCAATTCACCTACAGCACATGTCTTTGGACTTTTGGGGGGGAAACCAGTGCACCCGGAGGAAACCCACACGAACACTGGGAGAACATGCAAACTCCACACAGAAATGCCAACTGACCCAGCCCAGGTTCGAACCAGCGACCTTCTTGCTGTGAGGCGATCGTGCTACCCACTGTGCCACCGTGTCACCCCTATTTATTATTATTATTATTATTATTATTATTATTATTATTTTTATTAATAAAAAATATGTTGCTAGAGGGAGTGTGAGTGTATTCAGAACAAACAAAGCTGTAGTTTGATGAGTGTGGAATCATGAGAATTGTAGTCTTCATCCTTCTTACATTCTTCAGGACTCAGAAATCATGTTCATGGAAGAGCTGAAGTATTCAAAACTTACAGTATTATCATGGTAGTATGAAGACGAGTGTGGCTGAAAGCTGTCAAAGCAAAATGCAATGTGGCTTAAAAGCTATTATTATGTAAAAGTCGACCACTTCTTGGGCCTCATTTATGAAATGTTGTTGTATTTGTTTCAAGATAATTTCGCAAAAAGTGTATAAGTGCGATTCAGAGCAAACAAACGTGCGCACAAAAACATGTGTGTATACCTTTCTTCCAGATGTGAATTTTTTAAAATAGCAAATTATATTGAAATTGTGCGTATCTGACTGCTGTCAGATGTCCGCATTGTAAATGCCCCTTAATTAAGAGCACACGGCAATATTCAAATTTCTATGCTTGAGAATGATGAGCACAAAGAAAAAAAAAGATAAAAATTGGAGGTCCTGTTTGCTTACCATTAGTTTTCATATCATGTTTCGTATCATTAAAAATATATATATTTCATGATAATGGTCATTGGTCTTTGGTGTTCCCTTGTTTTCTATAAAACCATAAAATCTAGGATGTAAGATGTCATTAGCATGGCCACACAGGACACAGTCTCTCTCAATAGTTACAATTGCTTATGTCTATGCATGTAAACATTCTTGGAAACCTTTGGGATAAAGCAAGTACATAAGTCAGCAAAATAAATCAATTTTTATAAAATATTTTAATGAAATATATCAAACATTAAGCAGCACGGTGGCTCAGTGGTTAGCACTGTCGCCTCACAGCAAGAAGGTCGCTGGTTCGAGTCCCGGCTGGGTCAGTTACTCCCCGTGTTCATGTGGGTTTCCTCCGGGTGCTCCGGTTTCCCCCCACAGTCCGAAGACAAGCAGTATAATTGAATTGAATAAACTAAATTTGCCGTAGTGTATGAGTGTGTGTGAATGCGTGTGTATGGGTGTTTCCCAGTACTGGGTTGCGGCTGAAAGGGCATCCGCTGCATAAAACATATGCCGGAATAGTTGGCGGTTCATTCTGCTGTGGCGACTAAGAGACTAAGCCGAAGTAAAATGAATGAATGAATATCAAACATGTTGTACTTTTAACATCAATGGAACATTTATACAACTATGGTCTATGGATAGAATTTAGTGGATAAAGGCTATTCATATTATTTAAATGACTTCTCACTAAGAAGACAACATAATTTCCCCTACCATTATATCAGTGGGCATGGCATTAAAATGCTTATAGCTTTGTAGTGAAAGCTCTGAAATGTAATCAATATATTTTTGCAGTACAATTCAGTATAGGCCTACATAGCTGCTTGATTGAACAAATAAATAATTCCTATTTCAAGTTTCAAGTCTCTCTTTATGCTTTCTCTCTTGTTTCATTTATATAAATTACAGAGATCAATAGCTTTTGAGGTAAAAAATGCAATGAAGAATTAAGATGTCAACCTATGTATATTTTCACTGCAAAACAACACAAGAAATGACACAAATACTGTCACAAATACTGCTGATAAATTTTAAGAATTGACTATAGAGCAATTCCATGCAAATCTTAACCTTGCTATGAACAAAATACAGTTTTCACCACAATAGCAAATGCCTTTCTAAGTTTTTTTTTTTATTATTTGTTTTTGTGTAGGCTTGTATTTTACGGTACTCAAAAATGTCTGTCAACGTTTTTAAACAATTATATTTGATTTACCAAAGTCACGCAAGTGCCAACTTCACATCTGTCACATCCATAACCAAGCTTTTTCCTTATACATGCAAAATTGTTAAATAAAATAAAATCAATCATTTTTGTTCTCTAGTGAGCCAATTCTTATCCTTTTGATTAGCAGGATTTCCTTCGGGTTGTGCCAAAGTATGTTGTATGCTGTAAACTCGATAACTTTTTTTGGTCACATCCAAATTAGAGACTGATATATATAACATATGCTTTCTCAGTGCATTTATTTTTTGTGGTTTTACTGGAAATGTCACATCCATAACGCTGAAATTGCGCCCATTTCTGTGTTTTTTTCTGTTTAGTTTTGTGGTTCTTTTGTCATGCCTCCAGTGCTTCCCACACATAGACCTTACTCGGGCCGCCCAGGTATATTAACGGCCGCCCAATATTTAGTGACACATTTTTTACTATTATTATCATCCTTTTACACTTTTTTGTATCTGCCCACTATAACGAAACATCCACGATCGATTAAGTAGTGGAAAGTTATCTCTCATTTACTTGTTTCCTACTGCTCTTTCTGTGTGTGTGAGAACTGTCTAAACTCCCACAGACAGTCTCACGTGCACTGCAGACCCACAGAGACACGCCTTTTTGCGTCCGGTCAGGGTTTTTAAATCTACTAAATTGTCCGGGATTTGGCTTTTGGCTGTCGTTAATTGTAAGCGCACAGCCGCAAGAGCGAGAGAACCATTAAAAAATCAATTCCTCAATCTAAACAACTCAGAAAAACTTTACTAAATACCTGGAGAGGACAGAATTACATCTAAATAGGCTGCAAAATATTCGTACGCCATTAGAAAGGGTTAATCAACTCATTTGCCTTATTTAAATAATCTACATGTTTTATTCTTGTAATTATTATATATATTTTTTCAGATATTGTCGGTTTTTATTCCATTTTTGTCATTTATTTCTTATTTTCTGTATATTTTATTAATTTTATGATGTCAATATATTGCATATTTTATACATCTAAAATGCTTTGGCAATAAATGTCATGCCAATAAAGCAACCTGAACTTGAATGCGAGATAGAGAGAAGCAGATTTGACCCGTCAGTGGGTGCACGTGGCCCCTGAATAGTATAAAAGTACGAGAAGTAGTGGATTTCTTTTTTTATTTCAAGTCTTTTTTTTTTTTTTACTTTAACTCACTGAAAATAAACAGTTTATAACAGTTTCTTAATACATTATTTTTTTTTGTTGTTAAAATTAAATTATGTATTGTTTGTCGCATATAGTTAACTATTTATGTGGGTAAAAGGTGTGTTTCAATCCGGCTACCACCGCAAGTATATTTCAAACTTGTGGGAAGCACTGCGCCCTCTCTCCCTAGTTTGTTGCCATGGCTACTGTATTTATTGTCTCCACCTCTCGTCTCGTTATTGCTTAGCCTGATTGTTTCCCTGCACTATATATACCAGTTTGTGTTTGCCTCTCATTGTCTGTTGGGTTTTTGTTACTCCCAAGACGCCCAAGTGGTCCCTGTTTTGTTCTGCTTTTGTTTTGTTAAGTAATAAATAAAATGTTAAATACTGCTTTTGGATCCTCACTGTGCTTTGGCTCCTCTGCATTAGTGATGGGAGATTCAGATCTTTTCCATGAACTGAGTCGTTTGAGACTTCAATCCTCCCATGTTAGCACTCAACATCTCAAAAATATATAGTCAGCAATCATAATTTCAGTCAGTTAAAACATCACCATGATCTGAAAAGTTTCTTATAGTTAAGTTTTGCAACCCAAATGAAGCATGATTCACTTACTAGTTAAATTCCATTACAATTTCCTATTATGAAATAAAATTATGATTCGCCAGATCCTCTAATTTAAGCCCTCGGTTTACCCGCACTCCAGCTTAATCAGTTGTCCAAGTTTGGTTCAGTCACAGCAGGCTGTCATGTCATGCTGAATCACGTATGCACAGTATTATCAGTTCACCGGTTCTCAAATCTAAGTAACTCAAGAATTTGGTTTATTTTCAGTCAGAGGGGGTATCAGGCATGTTAAAAAGTACGAAATTTGTGCTTACACAAGTTCTTACTGAAGAAGCGAACCGTTTCAAATGATTCCGTTCGATTTGGTGAGCTGGTTCGATTGGTTCACTTAGAACAGGGGTGTCCAAACTCGGTCCTGGAGGGCCAGTGTCCTGCAAAGTTTAGTTCCAACCCCAATTAGACACACCTGGACTAGCTAATCAAGCTCTTACTAGGTTTTCTAGAAACATCCTTGCAGGTGTGTTGAGGCAAGTTGAAGCTAAAATCTGCAGGACACCGGCCCTCCAGGACCGAGTTTGGACACCACTGACTCAGAAGATCTGGTTAAAAAGAACGATTTGTTTGCGATCGGCCATCATTAGTTTGGATCCTCACTTTGCTTTGTCTCCTCTGCACTACACAACGGACTGCAACTATATTATAAAATCCATAAAATCTGTCAAAAAAGAGAGATGTAAACCTAGGAGAAACACTGAAATCAGTTAGCTTACATAGTTGGCACCTCTTCTTATTGAGAGATGCACCTGTCTTGACTCACATTCTACTAATATGTACACTTTAGGTAATACTATGTACCTCAAAAGTACCGATATTGTGCCTTGGTGCCAAAATCCAGTAGAAGGAGAGGCACTCCACTATCATTGCATGGCACCACTCTTAGCTTGTTGAGGACCAAGCACCAGTGTGTGTGTGTGTTTTTTTTATGCTCTTGAACCTCTTGTCTCCCATTATCCTTTACTCTCCTTTCCCTTGCCTAATCTATCTCTACCTCGAGATGCTGTAGTCACAACTGCCATTACAGTATTAGTAGATTATTAGAAGACAGATAACTAATAGTTGAATACATGCTTGTAAAGTGATTATAGTCAGTAATGTATGTTGGGGAGTCATCAAAATACAGTGTTAGCAGATATTAAGCAAACAGTCTGCTAACACGCTAGAGCAGTATTTCTCAACCATGTTCCTGGAGGACCAACAACACTGCATGTTTTGGATGTCTCCTTTGTCTGTCACACCCATTACAGGTCTTTCAGTCTCTGCTAATGAGCTGATGATCTGAATCAGGTGTGTTTGGTTAAGAAAACCTGGAAAATGTGCAGAACTGGTGGTCCTCCAGGAACGTGGTTGAGAAACACTGCCCTAGAGCTGTCTTATGACCTGTTCCACTGAGCAGTTTGGTACATTACAGTATGGCATGCATTTATTTCCATTTCAGCTGTCATAATTACCAAAATTACGAATAGCAATTTTTTTGGGACTGTTTCATAAGGATACCTAGCAAACAGTATGGCACCAAAAGGGTGGAGCTAGACTCACTGTTGAATGCTATTGGTTTACAGAGATTTGCACTTGCGTGTGCAACAATCTAGGAGAACAACAACTCAGGAAGTGACATTTTTAAATACCAAGTCGAAACTTGAGACCGTATTAAGAGTGCAGTATGTATGTTTGACACCCAGTGGTTGAACTAGGTATTGCACTCCTGGATCAAAACACATGCAAGCGCAGGTTGCCCGATTGACGAGCGTGACTATCGAGCCTAAAGGTTGATTTAAGTCGCGTTCTAAAAAAAGCAACGGCACACGATAGAAGGAATATTTTCCATATTAAAAGGAGTTTTTGTCCTAACCAACACCTGAAATTTATATTTTAGAAACGTCTTCTATTTGTTGCAGATGAACAACAGGATAAACTGACAATGTTCACCTCAGGTATACCTCATGTGCTTTATTTAGTGTTAAATGCTAACAATGTGAGTTTGAATGCCATTTTACATGACATTTATTGCCATACTACTGAAAGCAGCAGCAGATAGTTTACCTCAGATCTTGAAAATAAAATAAACCGTTTGAAATTGAACTTTAGAAGTGTGACTGAGTGCAAGCTAACACATATCAGTGATTCAGCATGTACATTTATTAATGTTAAAGAGGTTTAATATTTATTAATTAGAATATAAACCTTACCATTTTGTTGGAGTGCACTATTCTGTGCTTCTGAATGGCTGTATTTACATTTCTGTCATGTTGCATCTGGTGCAAACAGCCAAATTGCTTATCTCTGCAAATCGCATCACATAACACGTTGTTGGGACACAAGGTTACAATGTAATCTGTTCACCTAATGTGTACGTTAATAATATTATTAAAAATATATATTTTTTGCTAATTAATAACCACCTCATGTCGAACTCTGAATCCACGTCTCATTTTGGAGTCTGCTACTGTCCACAGGAGGTTGCATTTTGATCACAGACACATACTTTGAGAGCCTTCCTGACTGAATGAATGAAATATGTGGTTTTCCACCAAGGCAACTCCGGGTGCTGAAATATAATTAGCTAAACTGGCATTGGGTGGGTTAAAGGGATCAAAACAAAGACAGCCATTCCGGCACGAAAAGCACATTTTCAAAGCGGAATAACTGACTTTTTGACTGTTTTTCAGATAAACAAGAATGTTCACTTAGCATGTTTCTTAAATATCTGCAAACATATTATGATATTTTTATGCTTTAGAAGAGTCAAAAACTTACATACAGCACCTTTATTGCAATTATGGCACACAGCAATGAAAAATGCTCAAACAAAGCTTATTTATATGTATATTTATATATGGATGCTTTGACAGTCTGCACAGTATAAACCCCATCTTCTGGCGCTATGCTTTTTAGGAGTGAAGCAATTTAAATGTTAGCAAATATTCCACAGCAAGCATGGTAACAGATATTAAGATCTAAATTTAAAAGTCCTTTGAAGTGTTGAAATGTGCATTTTTGTTTGGTGAGGACATAATTTCATATGAAACATTAAGAGAGAGTGGGACATAGAGTAGCTTCTCTTAAAAAAAAACACGGCAGTAACATTTAGGTTTTTTCTCAGCTCTGCTAGTGAGAGTGTTTGAGCTCAGGTGGATCAAATGGAAAGCAAATGATAAGCACCTTGAAGGGATGGGATATGTCAGATACTAGAGATCATTTAATTGGTCAGAAGATTTGACGAGAAACTGAAGTATGATGTGACATCAAAAAACAAAAACAAAACAATTGATCCATTTAGGCAGAAGACAAACTGCAAGCTTTAGATGTTTATTTCTTCTAAATGCAAATTTTGTAACTGTTTTGGAGCACACTAGAATATAGACATCCTTAAGACTAACATACTGATACTAACACCTAAAAAACTTTTTGATTTCACGAGGACTCTAAAAATGCTAAACATTCATGCTAAATCAGTTCCGTCTGTCTATACAAAGCGTAGTCAACCAGAAAAGGTAGATTAGCCAATACATAGTCATGATATGGGGGCAGTGCGGTGGCGCAGTGGGTAGCGCTGTCGCCTCACAGCAAGAAGGCCGCTGGTTCGAGCCTCGGCTGGGTCAGTTGGCATTTCTGTGTGGAGTTGGCATGTTCTCTCCGTGTTCGCGTGGGTTTCCTCCGGGTGCTCCGGTTTCCCCCACAAGTCCTAAGACATGTGCTACACGTGAACTGGGTAAGGAGTGAAGGAGTGCTAAATTGTCTGTAGTGTATGTGTGTGAATGAGTGTGTATGGATGTTTCCCAGTGATGGGTTGCAGCTGGAAGGGCATCCGCTGCATAAAACATATGCTGGATAAGTTGGCGGTTCATTCCGCTGTGGTGACCCCAGATTAATAAAGGGACTAAGCCAAAAAGAAAATGAATGAATGAATGAATGAATAGTCATGATATTCCCAGAGAGGATCAATTTCAGGTATCATAAAGACAGTTATCATAAAAGCTACTAACACATAATACTAATGCTAATGAAGTGTAGTTTCAAAGCCTTCTCTTTAAGCAAATGAAGTTCTCAGAAAAATCCATTTGAGGTTGAATGGTGGGGGTGGTACCAGCCTCAAAATCAATTAGGGGGTGATTAACTGTAACAGTAATTATGTCTTTTTTAAACGGCCACTCTCTCATTTCAGACCAGAAAATTGCAGATAATGAAAATAGTGAAGCTGAACCACTCACTTTCTAGGAAGCATTCCATGCTCAGAGTGAAGTTGTCAACGGCAAATGCAATTCCCGCACTAGAGGATATGTCCGCACTGAACTGCAGGTAGAATCTAAAGTGGCACAAAGGAAAACAGAGATACAGAGATAAAGAGAATGAGAACATCTTTTAAGACTAAAATGTATTTTACAATGAACAGAAGAACATGTGGTAGGCCAAAAGGAAAGTGGAACTATTCATTTTGTAACAATAAACTCATGATTTCATTCAAACCACATTGTGGTGGTCAAAATTCATAATTCCAAAAAATAATGGCATACAATAGTATTGTTACAGTCACCAGCGATCTAGCTACTGTGGATCGCTGGAGAACTACAAATCTGCCACCAAACGAACTACAACTCCCAGCATGCACCGCACACACACCGGTTCCTGATCCAGACTGATTGTAAACACGCACAGCTGAAGCTGCTCAAGGACTCATTACATGGACTATATATACACACCACACATGCACACACACAGTGCTTGTTCTAAACAGAGTCTTGTTCTACCTGTAGCATATTTGTGTGAAAACACAAAATAAAAGATGACGTAGAGCAAGTTTGAAACTTACTTGTATCTCCAAAACAACTCAAATGTTGATTTATGACTGTAGTAGAACCAATTAGTTTCCCCATGCCACATTATTTTGATTAAATATCACCACCCTCCGCCCTATATGAACTACCACCTCCCATGATAATAAATAGGTCAGAACTACTCTTTGGGTCATAATGCATAAAGCCATGCTACTGTGAAGTGTTGAATAAATCTTAAGAAAAAAAAATAAAAATGGAACTACAACAAGAAAAGGGGAAAGAGGCCAAGAATGAATTTTTAATCGCCCCTCTGTGGACTGGAATTAGCAAAGCTCTGGATAACAAGAGCGGAGGTTGGGGCGTAGGGAATTGTGGGGGCTTTAGGAGGGTCAGATGAGATTCCAATCAAACGTGTACTGTAGAGATGTAAGAGCCTTTCTATTTCCCCTGCCCTCCTTACTCTTACAAGTCAAAAGCGGTTGCTAATTGGAGTGAAAGTGTGGATGAATGGTAAGCCACTTCATCGATTTTTTTTTCTATGTCCATTCTTCTTCTTCTCCTTCTGAGAGTGATATGGTGAGTATAGGATCTGTGGTGTTGTACTGGTCAGAGACATGTCACCAGTGGGATTCATTAGGATTTCCTAGTAAATGTGAGGGTTTGTGTAAAACCATGTAAATGACCACAGTTTGAACTGAGAACTTATTGCATATGCATCCAAAAATGTCATTTTCCAATAGTTCTTAATCAGAAGCATTCCTGACATTGTTTATGCCCTAGTTAAGTTTTAATGCAAGTGCACACTACACTCAAAAAATGACGTTTGCTGTTTGTTCCAATAGTATCTGGATGCAGCCTTGATGATGCAAACTGAGACTGCATATCTCAGTGATGCAATGTCAGACACAATGCACTCAATGGAGCTAGTGACGTCACTGTGAGGGTTAGGGGTGGGGTTAGGTGAGCGCATTAAAAAGCATTGGATGCAGCTCAGATTGCACTTCATCAGGTCTGCATCCAGACCCCTCTCATTTGTTCCAACTACTTATTTAAAATAAGCTGCAGCAACCCAATTCTTGATTTTTTTTGAGGGGACAACTTAATTATTTTGTTCAATCCACTTAAATTTGAAAAAAAAAAAAAAAAGAAACTAACTTAATTCCTTCATGTTGTACCAACACAAATGTGGAACCCAGCATTGTAAGTGCCTGTTTACATGACATCGTTTTCAGCCAAAAACAAAAAACCTTTTATGTGTTTTGCTTGTTCGTTTACATGAGAAGATTGCTTTTGTGACTGAAAACACATAAATCTGAAAACGGGTTACAAAGTGTACATTTTTGACAATGCTGTTGTTGTGTCCACGTAAAAAAAACCCAAAATTTAAGTGGATTGAATATAAAACAATTAAGTTGTACCCCAAAAACTTTAAGAATTGTGTTGATTCAGCTCATTTTAAATAAGTAGTTTGAACAAACAGCAAACATCATTTTTTTAAGTTTAGTAGGTGTTCAGGAAGGTGTCAATTTAAGGCAAGCGCAAATAATAGCACAACAATGGCAGTGTTGCACAAGGGTTTGCTAAAACACAATGAGCAAAGTGAGTATTTACTTTAAATTATAACCAACAAAGACATATCTTACACACACAGCAAATTATACATACACACCGATGTGAGTTGACGCTTTCTGCAGGTGCTGTTTAATAACATGGTGACCGTGGCAAATGCAGGACTGACATGCATAATACAGTGTTTTTCAACATTCTTTTTTTTTGTAAATGTGGATCAATTTGAAAATGTAAATGTGAAACCTTTTGAAAATGCAAAGGAAAATCATTTTTTCAGCTTTTTTTTTTTTTTTGGCTACATTGCTGTCATATAAACATAGCCTCAGACCATGGATGATGTTCCAAATAAATTTGATGGTTGTGACTAGACTTACAGATCCACCAAACCGAAGAGTGGTAGGGTAATGAGTTTCCAGCCTTTCCCCATATTAGCTTCACTTGTTGAGTTCCAGAGACTCCGCTGGCCCTCAGGACCGGTGCTGTTCTCTATAATCCAGAGTGATAGCACACCATTTGAAGAGCCGCACACCCAGAACTTGACCTAAAGAAGAGATCACAAAATCAGCATTAAGCAATGACCTCAACTGGGGGTGGGTGGTATGGCCAAAATTCAGCTTCACAGTATGAGTAATTTTATTTCACGGTAACAATATAGTTATTTTTTAAATGAACCAAGACTTTAAATAACAAAATATTTCATGATATGGTTATTTAAAGTGTTAGTTCACTCAAAAAATATGAATTATGCACACTGTCCTTCCAAATCCCTGAGACCTTGGTTTATCTTCAGAGAACAAATTAAGCTATTTTAGGTGAAACCGGAGAGCTCCCTCATCCTCCATAGACAGCATGGGTCCCGACTCGTTCAAAGTTCAGAAACATTTGTTTGTATGCCTACAGTGGTTCGATCTGAATATTATCAAGCTATGAGGATACATCTGTGCGCACATAAAACTAAAACAACAACTTTATATGACAATTTCTTCTCCTCAGTGTCAGTATATTGCGCACGTTCACTGTGGAGTGACGTTTACCCTTCTGGATACCGTGCAATCTTTTTCTTAAAATCTGACCATAAATGTGGCGCACACAGACTCTTTTCTGGCTAGGCTAGTGTTCTGTACTCACATTGGCAGTTTCATATCAGTAATCTGGTAAACAGTTCATCTAAACCACAGGCAAAATTGCACCTCAGATTGCTGACCTGATCTTCTTATGAAGGCATCCATACATCCATACATCCATCCATACATACATACATACATACATACATACATACATACATACATACATACATACATACATACATACATACATACATACATACATCCAAAAAGCAAAGAACACTATAGTACATTGGTCTGCTGCTTTCTTTAAACCCTAGCACTCAGATTTGCATAATTTATTTCGCTTACCAGGTGCAAAACAATGCAGACCGCACATGCAAATTATGCCTAAAACCATTTTAGTAAATTTTGGACAATTGGCCACTAAATATGGAAATGAGTGGGGCTAATCTATTAACACATTTAGGCGTCCGAAATGACAGTATTGTGTAAATTAATGACCAAAGCACAAAATTATTATTATTATTATCATTATTATTATTATTAGTAGTAGTAATAATAATAATAATAATAATATTTATTTTACTTGTGCTAATCCACCCTTAGATTTTTTCATGACTGTCAATTGTCAATTATCAATAAGTATTTCTTGTTCAAAATAAAGGGATAGTTAATATATGGAAGTTTTCCTACCATTTACTCACCCTCAACTGGTTCCAAACATTCTTTCATTAATTTAGAGGAAAAAAAATACCTGGGGGGAGGAAGACATTTATAATGTTTGCAACCAGTAGCCACTGACTTGCAAAATATGAAACCAATACTAAAGACTGGTAACCAACAATCTTTAAAATATCTTTTTCTTAATCAAATGATAGAAACAAGCGGTGGCGCAGTGGGTAGCGCTGTCGCCTCACAGTAAGAAGGTCGCTTGTTCGAGCCTCAGCTGAGTCAGTTGTCATTTCTGTGTGGAGTTTGCATGTTCTCCCTGTGCTCGCATGGGTTTCCTCCGGGTGCTCCGGTTTCCCCCACAAGTCCAAAGACATGCTGTATAGATGAATTGGGTAAGCTAAATTGTCCGTAGTGTATGTGTGTGAATGAGAGTGTATGGGCGTTTCCCGAGTGATGGGTTGCAGCTGGAAGGGCATCCGCTGCGTAAAACATGTGCTGGATAAGTTGGCGGTTCATTCCGCTGTGGTGACCCCGATTAATAAAGGGACTAAGCCGAAAAGAAAATGGATGAATGAATAAAATGAAAGCAACAAAGTTAAAAACAAGTGGATGGTGACTAAATAAGGACGTTTTGTTTATCATTTTTGCATGACCTATTCCATTAGGTTACTAAATCTTTATGCAGTTTTTTTTTTTAAAGGTTTTGCTCTGTGACACTACATGTGCTTTAGTGCAGATTTTAATGCTTATATAGCATCTGGTCTGAGGTTCATCCATTAAGAGGAACCTTTATGTTGGTAATGTACAGTGTGCTGTGAAAATGCCAGCTGTTGAAAGGAGCAAGGCTTCTCCTATTACAGAAGTCACGCTGAGAACAATGGCTAGGGGGAGAGATCACGGTCGTAATCTACAGTGCTGCCACACTGGGTCCGGGCACCAATCATACAGCACAAAAGCCCTAACCTCACATCGATCTAAAGCTGTCAGTGACTATGTTTACATGGACATCAGTAATCAAATTATTTACTTTAATCTGAATAAGACAATAACATGATTAAGATGTGTACATGAGTTGCTTTTAGAATGTTCTTTTCATGTTCCTGTTTTATATGTTATAGTTGAGGGAAACAATAATAGCCCTCATGCGGAATTTTTATTCGTTTTTAAATATTTTCCCAAGTGATGTTGAACGGAGCAAGGGATTCTTCAAAGTATTTCCTATAATATTGCTTCTAGGGAAAGTTTTATATATTTTAGTTTGACCGGAATAAAAACAGATTGTAATGTCAGTATTAGTAGCCCCCTTTCTCTCTTTTTTTTCTTTTCTTGATTGGCTACAGAACAAACCACTGTTATCCAATAACTTGCCCAATTAACCTAATTTGCCAAGTTATCCTAATTCACCTAGTTAAGCCTTTAAATTGCATTTTAAGCTGATTACTATTACCTTGCAAAAAACCCTACAAAAATATTATGTACTGTCATCGTGTTCATTCATTCATTCATTCATTTTCATCCGCTTTTCCGGGGCCGGGTCGCGGGGGCAGCAGTCTTAGGAGAGAACCCCAGGCTTCCCTCTCCCCAGACACTTCCTCCAGCTCCTCCGGGGGGATCCCGAGGCGTTCCCAGGCCAGCCAAGAGACATAGTCCCTCCAGCGTGTCCTGGGTCTTCCCCGAGGCCTCCTCCCGGTGGGACATGCCTGGAACACCTCCCTAGGTAGGCGTCCAGGAGGCATCCAAAACAGATGCCCGAGCCACCTCAGCTGACTTCTCTCGATGTGGAGGAGCAGCGGCTCTACTCCGAGCTCCTCCCGGGTGACAGAGCTCCTCACCCTATCTATAAGGGTGCACCCTGCCACCCTGTGAAGGAAACTCATTTCGGTCGCTTGTATCCGAGATCTTGTCCTTTCGGTCATGACCCAAAGCTCATGACCATAGTGTCAAAGACAAAATAAATTAGCTATTAGAAATTAGTCATTAAAACTATTGTTGAAAGAAAAAAATATTTTCTCGTTTAAACATAATTTGCGGAATATTTAAAAAATAATTACAATTTTAAAGGAGGGCTTATAATTTGGACAAATTGTAGATCAATCAATGTCATTAGGCTACAAGACACCAAGCGACACTATCCAACGCTTCCACTGGAGTTTCACGCATCAGCAGTTCATGTTTGTAAAGGTAGGATATGTCATTTTAGGTGTTTCATTTGACTTTTTTTGTCAACTTCTTCAACTGCAATTCATATATCATGATATACGTGCAAACAGGCGATGACAGATACAAATTCTCTAGCAACAGTCCTCCCATGCCCTTTCATTCACAACATTTCATTCATGCAACCCGCGACAAACTCTGAGGTACTGAATGAGAGTACGAAGTAAGAAGACAGAAGGTGTGATGAGTCCCCAGGAGTTCACTGTGCATGCAAATGTGCCCTTGGAGATGTGGGTGACACATCCATTCTGTACCGACTCGATAGCTGTGGAGAATACAGTCAATTGGCTGGTAACTGCCATGTGTCAATCCTGTCAAAAAAAAAATATGAAAAACCTACATGGTGATAATAGTTTGATTAAAGTGCTTACATGTCTGTACTGCACTTTAATAATGTGACTAAAATATGAATATTTCACATGTCTTCATTTTTGCAAATTTAGTTTTTCCTTCTCCGTTTTGAAACAATCAAAAAAACTCATCCTCACATGCAAAAAAAAAAGCTATATATATGTATTCGTTCTCAAAAACACCCTATGAAGAACAGGTGGCAATATACTCCTAACCATAAACTTATGTTGACCAATCAGAAGCCTCAAAAAAGGGTAATAATTGGTTCCCGTTGGCTGTTAACGAGCACCATTAGCATTGGTAATCACGACACACAATCTGACGTCACACAGGAAATGACAGTATGGAGAAGCCAAAAATTCTGCTTTCACTGGCTAGACAGCAACACGGAGCCCCATGTTTTTGAAAATTTTCACCTTGACAGGAGTATTCAAGAAGATTTGCTATCAGTGGCCTGATACAGAGTTTGCGTTTATGGCCAAACCGCATAGAAAAAGCCATGGTTTTGAAAATACTTGTTGGCCTATTGGACTTTATGCTCAAAACACACGAGGCATGTGTTCCAGTTCAAATTTTTTATGCCCTTCACTCACTAACCTCCCTCGGATATATGTCATTGAATACATCGCACAAGTGTCCACTACTGGCGGAACATCTGAATGGGTTTAAATTAAATGCCCCAAACCTTTGAGCACTTGGGAACTACACTGTATTACATTATGGGACATATAGGTGCTGGAGTGGACATATGAAGCCGACTCGCTCCCTCTATTACCATCTAAACTTCCCACGTTCACTCCAACACACTTTAAAATGGCGGCATGGATTCCCCCGAGGGAACAAGTGAAGGGAAGTTTGGGAGTGTATGTCTAATAGTGGACTGGAACACAGCCCAATTACTCTTTAAGAGAATAGGCCGTGTTTTAAACCACTGACATTTTCACATCATTAAATGAGCAAAAGTTTATTTGGACTAAGTGCACCTGTGCTGTGTGCTTTAGGTCATGCGCTTAGATCAGTTAAATGTGGCCCAATGAGTTGCCAACATGATTTGGTTCCTCTCACAAGCAGACTTGATTTGTGATTTGTGTTCACTTTACCTAATGTGACTTATATCTGTTTACATGGTAGACTGTTAATCAGATTATTGTCTTAATCATGTTAAAATTGTAGTATTGATGTCCATGTAAACATACTGATTGTAAATGTAGTGAGTAAGACTCACAAAGTGCTCATAAAGTCCAAACCATCACCTACCTCTCTATCCTTGTTCTTATGTATCTACACTCCATAATCTCCCTGACATTTTCTCTCTTTTTCTTACTTTCATTTTTTTAACCTATTTTTTCTCTCTCTTCTCCATCTCTGTCATTCTGCACCCCCTGTTACCACTGAAACTCGCGGTTTGAGTGTTTTTCTTCAGGAAGTCTTTTTGCAGTTGTGTAACTCACCTTTCCCAGCAGGCTTGTGTGTGAGCCACAGACTGATGGGGTCAAGGTCTATGAATTCTGAATCTGAGATAGTCTTTCAAAAGTGTTCCACCTAGGTGAAAGCCAGATATTTTTTTTTCCATTCTTTAAAACAGACATTAACATTTCACATTTGGTTGCCGGATTTCCATGTAATTACATTCAAATGACATTGAAATGTGGGTACAAAAATAACCTCCTGACACCCAGCTACATTCTGTCGGTAGCTATTACAAAAGCGACTCATTACTGGCATTGTGTGTGCTAAAAATGTCATGTATAGCCTAAAACACTGAAAATGTATCAGGTCAAACAAACCAAAAACAATTAATAATTGCTTCTCAAGCTAATAATGACACGATTTGACAAAAAGACTAAAACGCAGGACGTCATTGTGAAACTCAATTGAAGGAAAAGAGGAAGAAAAAAACTTAGCAAATTTACATGGCTGTATGCTACGTTGTAATGACATTTAATAGCACACAGCTTGAAAATCTTGCAAATCAATTATGAAGAATTGTCTAAGCTTTTGGTGAACCCAGTCTCTGCCTAAACGTACAAACACCTACCTATGCCTATTTAAAATAACCAGTTACATATTTATTTGTGAAGGTGAAAAGAGCTTTAAGATTTTCCCTCTGCAATTTTAGTCACAAGCTCTTTTTGACCCCTTTTATTGCTTAAAAATGGCCCTATAAAATACATATAAAAACACTTGTGACTATTGGTGTGCTGGTATGAAAATGCAGTGAAATGTTGGTGCAGTGACAGTATTTGGAAGCAGTTGAAATAGACTGTACCAATGACCCACTGAAAACTGGTCTATAGACAATGGCTTGTCGTGTAGATGGTCTGCTCATACACTTTAACTATTTAAATGAGTATGAGTATAACTCTTAAGCCTGGCACACACAAAGCTGACATCAAAGAACTAGCAGGACCGAAAAACAACTTTGTAACCTCCCGTGGACTGCATCTGGTTCCATTTGGACCAGAAGACTGCACATGAACACACTAAATGGATAACAGTTGTCTGAAATGAGAAAGTATGTTCTGTGCCTGTGTGAGAGGATCTATCATTCCATACCAAAAGATGGCAGTATTTGTATTTTCATTCCACAAACGGAAACCGAAACTAGTGCTGCACACATACAGTACAAACTGTAAACAAAGCAGCATTTACCTACCCTTTTCACCGAATGTCTCTCTCCTCACAGAAAGATCTGCTCTAGCAAATATGTCTGATAATCTGATCATTCATAACATTTTCTTCCTTGTATTCCCTCTTGACTTGGTTTTGATAGTTGTCACTTTGTTGGACCGTTGGCTTGTCTGCAAGTTTTTCCACTGTTCACACATACATTGTTTAAAAAAATGCCTTCAAAAATGCAAAAAGTGCCTTATGAAGTGTCATCAAGAGCATGCCAATGCAACAATCATGTTGGGCAATCAGTCTCAAAAAAGGGTTATTATCAGTTCTGGTTGGCTGTGAACAAACCCCATTAGCACAGTTATTTTAAATATGTCAGCCACTGAACAGATGCACGTCTTATAAACAAAAGAGATCACAAAAAAATTTATTGCATGAATAAACCAAAAACACAGATTTTGCCGCCTACACAGATCACTGCATTATTGGAAATCTTCCCCCTGACAGGAGTTTTTAAAAAGTTTCAATTTCAGTGACAGGACCTTAGGTCTGTTGGATTGTATGCTCACAACAGACCAATTACTCTTCAATATAATAGAGACAACCCCTTTATTTTTTTACATCGTTTAAACAAGCAAAAGTGCATTTGGACTAAGCGATGCACCTGCACTATGTAATTTTGTGCTTAGATCATTAAAATGTGGCCAAATGAGTTATCGACATGAATTGGTTCCTCTCACAAGCAAACACAAAACCTTTTGCATGCAAACTCAAAATGTTTCAGGGGAAAGCAGAAGTTCTACAATAAAACATAAAAGCACTGCATTTAAATTTCCCCTCTCATCAAGCGCCAAGGATTCCCACTACACTATACAGAGGTGGAAACATTAGTTACAAAAAATATATATAAATAGTGGGATATTCTTCAAACATACAATCTTTTTCTGCTCATCTATGGCCATTACCAGCTGCTGCATTATCCTAGCTGCTATACATTACCTGTATCAGTATTTGAAGCATTATAGGTGTAGCATTGATTGCTGTATGCAAAGGCTAGAATACATTTGCACATAAGACTTGATAGAAACTGCTCAGAAACATATTTCCTCAGAGATCCCGATACCCATTGCTCTGAGATACCATACATTAGGGTTGCTTGCGGAATGCAGAAGCAGCATCATCTTCTTACCATGCAAGGAGCGTTCCGCAGGGGGTAGAAGAAAAGCGGGCTTCGCACTTGGGCTGATCCTCGCTGACCTTTGGGCTGACTGTCGATGGCCAACAAGGCCCCTGCCAGACAGAGTGATGAAAGACATGAAACAAACTTACACAAAATATCACCCCACTCACCGACCCCTCCACATCAACCAAAGGAATGATGAAAACCAGACTATCGGTCAAAAGGCGTACTGTCAATGTTTAATAAAGATTATTTATTAACCGAGCATGCTTAAATTATGTTGGTTTCTTTTTAATTGATCAAGGTTAGTACCCAACCTTGAGCGTGCACCAGTCTGATTAATTATATATCTACAATTTTTTGTATAGATCACATCTTAGTACATTTATCCAGAGCACCTGGTGATGGACAGCTGCTTCTGAGGCTTTGAGGAATGGACGGATGGGCTCTCCACTGCGGACCCCTTCCTTGAACCGGCTGCCAGCCGCAATCCTCTCTTCCAAATGAGCAATAACTGCCATTGAGGAATTGACCTGGTAGAGCGAGAGAAAACAATGAGATGTTTTGAGAATACTGAGGAGACCTGACAGAAAAGAACTAAGAGGGATGAAAAGGAAAAAGAGAAATATGGGCTAAAAGCCGTATCCCTCTCAAGAGTTTTGAAGCTTCGACAAGAAATAATCTTTGACCGTTTTTAAATGTCTGAAGAGGCATAAGAGGGCAGCGGAGATTTCTTGAGCGCAGATGAGGATGGGGTTTTGAGGTAAGGGAACAAAAAGGCTTGGAAGAAAGTGCGTAGGAAGGCCATATTAGAAATGGCCTCAAAGCACTTCCATCAACAGACAATTCATTGAACCCTGTGCAGGGCTGCAGGGATGGGGCTGACCTTCATTAAGAAACATGGGGGGAAGAAACATGGTTGCCCTCCAGCAATCCTCTGCAATACAGAGGATAAATTGCCTGCTGGCTTGTAACTCACAAGCTTGGCTCGAGGTGTTCATACAATCCAGAGTTAGCCATACAAAATGACATGTTTCAAAGCAGCAGGTGCATTCTTGGGGAAAAAGTGGTAATGGGAAATGTCTTGTTAATAAATATAGGATAATTTTAAAAAAAAGCTGCAATAAAACCTTTGTTTATATAACTGCCATGCAAGGACTAAAAATAACACTCGCAAAGCACCAAATGTGAATCAAAATTGGCCTTGGTGAGTACATGAAACAACAATTGGCAGTTGGCAGATAAAACTAAATTATAAATACTTCCAAAACAATGTAGTAAGAACGATTATAAACAAGTTTATAAATGAGATTCACTGTTTGTAATGTAGGCAAATCAAATGACCTTTTCTGAAGACTAGACCATTGTGATTGGCTAGCTCAATGACAATGACAAGAGCGAATCAAATAATGTGATACATATGGGCAGATAAGTTCCGAGCAGCAATTGGCAATATTTTTAGTTGCAGTTCTAGTAACTTTTACCTGAGACATACCTGCATTATTTTGGATGAGATATACTGTATATATATAATTCTTGTTTATTCTGTGTATCCCAAGAATGTGGGGACACATACCAGGGGTAACTCCACCAACATGAAAAACAGGTCACAGTGAGTAAATGGCTGGTTTTCTGTGTTATTATGAGTTAATGGCATCTTAGTAATAACGGATCTAAGAGAGGTTGTCTTGAGTTTTATACAGCAAATAACACAATGGCCTGTTCCATTTGGCAAAATGGTTTAATGTATGGCTTCATTTAATTAAATTAATCAATTATCTGTTTATATAGTCTTTGTAGTAGTAAATAATTACCTGTATTTGCAGAAATGTTTCATGGCCAGTAAAAACACTTTTTTTAAAAACACATTTTGTATATAATATTATTATTATTATTATTATTATTATTATTATTATTCATTCATTTTCCTTCAGCTTAGTGCCTTATTTATCAGGGGTCGCCACAGCGGAATAAACCGCCAACTATTCCAGCATATGTTTAACACAGTGGATGCCCTTCCAGCTGCAACCCAGTACTGGGAAACACCCATACACTCTCGCATACACACTCACTCATACAATACGGCTAATTTAGTTTATTCAATTTACCTACAGCGCATGCCTTTGGACTATGGGGGAAGCCGGAGCACCTGGAGGAAACCCACATGAACACGGGGAGAACATGCAAACTCCACACAGAAATGCCAACTGGGACTCGAACCAGCGGCCTTCTTGCTGTGAGGCAACCACTGAGCCACCATGCCACCATTGTTATTATTATTATTATTATTATTAGTAGTAGTAGTAGTAGTAGTAAAAAAAAAAAAACTCTAACTTGGCTTTGTGAGGTTATAAAGCTTCTGAACAGAATGGCGACTGCAGACCTATTCATCTGCACTGAGCTCCATTTCCATCAGTCTTAACAACAAGTTTATTAAAGAGAAAATACAATCTTGTTTCGCAAATCGAATGTGCTGAATGAGTTTAGAAAGAGACTGATTAACAGGTTGCTAATCAATATTATTATCTGTGGTGGCGTATCGAACATGATCAGTGACATTTAGCTTCGGTCTTACAATAAACCACACAGAATCCAGTTAAGTTGCCAAAAAAAAGTGTGTTGACTTTCTTTTCATCTAGAAGAACTGCAGGTGGAGCCCCAGAAATGTGATTACAGCTTCTGCACTGTATTGATCTGAGAGGTGTGAGGCAGGATCAGCTAATCATCTGTGGTGGGGAGACGGTACAGCACTGAACTCCTGCCATTAGCCAGCAGAGAGTAAACACATCGACCAACATGACCGCACTCATGAGGATTAGCATGAAGAGCAATAGTAAGAACACAGACAGAAGATGACAGAAAGGAAAAGGGGGAAACTCTTTATGATTTTGAATGACACAGGATGAGATTTTTTTTTTTTTGCACCAAACAGCCGCTGGCAAAACCTGTGCTGTGTTTGCAGAGCTGTGGGATGGATCACTAATGATTGCATCGTACAGAACAGATTATGACAGATATGAAATAAGAATGAGGAAATCTTTAGGCTAAGAGGGAGTTTTTAAATACACCTGTTTTTGTAAATAGGCCAATTTCACAACTCCCCTAGAGTTAAACAGTTGATTTTTTAACCATTTTTGAAACCATTCAGTTGATGTCCGGTTCTTAAAGAGCAAGTTTAGCTTAGTATAGGTCATTGAATCAGATTAGACCATTAGCATTTCATTTAAAAATGATAATTTTCCTTCCTATTTAAAGCTTGACTCTTTTGAGGCACTCCGTAATCTCATTGTGCCTTCTGCAGCAAAGTTTCTTGATTATTACACCAGAATGAAACTATAGTTCCTAGGCATATTGACCTAGAAAATAGCAACTTTTAATTGTCGTTCAGTCTTGGTACACGATGTAACTACAGAATAGTCAAGCTTTAAATAGTACAATTATTAAATCTTTTTTTTTTTTTGAGCAAGATGCTAATGTTCTAATTTGATTACATGGTTTATGCTGAGCTAAGCTTAGATAAAAGTGCTACAGCCAGACCTGGAGATCGGCCTAATGAATTCAAAAATGGTAAACCTCAATTGTTTAACTCTTGGGAACTTGTAAAATTAAATTTTAAATTTTAAATAAAAGTAAAATTTTAAAAAAAGCATTCAGTGATGGGAAAAGGCAAGGGCATCTTAACAAAAAAACAAGATTTGGGTTACATATCATCTCAACTGAATTTGCTCAGTGGTATTGTTAAAAAGCACAAAAAAGCTGTCAAGTTGTGACTGAAACGTACCATCAAATCAGTCATATTAGTGAACAGCAAGCAAGCAGAAAAAAAACAACAACAACATAGGTTCACCTCATCTTACTAATTTAAATATATTCAGATATATTTATAATATTTTCACTTTCACTGTGTTGTTAATGAAGTATGAACTAACAAGAATGCTTCTTTTTTGAACTGTTAGCATAAACAAAAGTCATTAAATACTGTAAAACGTGCTTGTTAGGGCCATGTTAGTTACTGCATTAACTAATGTTAACAAATTAGAGCATATTGTTAGGTGTTTCAAATTATATACTGTACTCATAATATTTAAAAAATATATGTACTATAATGATAATATCATAGTATAAATAAAATAAATAAAAGTCATTTATATATTCATTTAGGCTTACATGAACTTATGTGTGCTTAGTTAATAATAATAATAATAATAATAATAATAACAAAAAATAAATAAATAATAATAATTATTATTATTATTATTATCAGTGCTGCATATGTATTTTTATGAATGAATAAACATAAACAAACAAGCATGTAAATAAATAAATAAACAAACAAACAAATAAATAAATAAATAATAGTAAATAAGGGCATGGGTACGATAGTAACCCCAGTAGTATTAGTATTATTATAAGTTGTTGTTATAGAACTATAGTAATGATTATTATTCAGGGAGACATTCTTTGTGTCTATAATAACAATTTGACCACTGCTACCGATGAGGAACAGTTCCCACAATGTCCAATAAACACAACTTCTGTTATATAATGAACAAACGCACGATGGCTTCATTAAAGAGCTTCTGTTGCCCTCCTGAGCCCCCGTCTGTTGTCTCGTCCTACAAATGGACGGCACTAATACTCACGGCAATGTTCTCCCTCATCGTCCCCTTGCGGGCAGTCAACGCTGAAGTCACACAGCTGGCTCACATTGATCTCCCGGCCCCCTCGGCAGTGATAGCGGCCCCGAAGAGTGACGTTTTGAGAGCTTCCTGAGAGGAGAAAGACAAGTGAGACACTAATTACAAAGACAGTTTCTCCCAAAGGAGCCAAGGTTTAAATCCCTCAAGGGCACATACGGTGATAAAGCAGAAATTCCCTCGGATTCTGAGGTCACCTCTGTTTAAGATTTAACATTTGCGTTTGCAGTCCTGATCATTAACCGTTGGCCCACCTTTACGCCATTTTATTTTTCTCGTACATCTTCGTTTACAACTCCACATTAGGTGTAACTTCAAAGAGGTTTACTTTATGTCTTTCCGATAGACTTTCATGCCAAGAAAGTAAATCAGAAGGGTTACATTAAAAGCTTCTGTGCAAACAAACACAACGACATCAAGTAAATTCAGCACTTTGCGAAGCTAAATGAGGCAGAAAGAAGACATAAAAGAGGCAAAGGCTCTCAGCGCTCACTTGTTTTTTATGGCTTCGATGACAGCAAAGGATACTGACAAAGGCTATCAGCAAATAAAAAAAAAAAAAAGAGACACTTCCTGGTCAATAAAGATAGAACGGATGCTCAAAAATGTGTTGATGTAATGAGAACTTGAATGCAGATCAACATATACTGTTTCGGGATATGGATCTTTTTACCATATGGTGTATCTATATTTTTCTCTCTCGTTTCTTTGCATATGGAATGCTAGCTTAACTCACTTTGCAATAAAATGGCCTAGATAAGTGGCGTGCGGTGACTGGATTTATATGGAGTTGAGTCTGATAGCATCACGGCGAACACAACGAGATATAACCGCAGTTTGCATATCTATGCAAATGGAAGACATTCGCGGCTCTGAACAAACGGACCGCGCTCACCAGGGGTTCATCACACTGCTGACAATGATAAAGAGAATAATTGTACAGAAAGAACGAGAAAAAAAAACTGTGATGCTATACACTTCCTTCTTTTCCGAAGAAAAAAAAAAGGCAGATGTGATTTTATCTCTCGCGGCTACTGAGGTATAACATGATTTTGTTCAGAAGACACATGACGAATTATGTTTGTGTAGGTATAAGACTTTCTAAACTGTTTGCAATTGATATTATTAACAATCCAACTATTGTATATTTATATATTATACTTTATTGCAGTTCATTTCTTATTTTATATTTTTTTAAATTGTCATAGTAGGCGACACGGTGGCTCAGTGGTTTGCACTGTCACCTCACAGCAAGAAGGTTGCTGGTTCGAGCCCCGGCTGGGTCAGTTGGTGTTTCTGTGTGGAGTTTGCCCGTGTTCGCGTGGGTTTCCTCCGGGTGCTCCGGTCTCCCCCACAATCCAGAGACAATTGCTATAGGTGAATTGAATAAGCTTAATTGGCCTAAGGCGACACGGTGGCGCAGTGGGTAGCACAATCGCCTCACAGCAAGAAGGTCGCTGGTTCGAGCCTCGGCTGGGTCAGTTGGCATTTCTGTGCGGAGTTTGTATGTTCTCCCCGTGTTCGCGTGGGTTTCCTCCGGGTGCTCTGGTTTCCCCCACAAGTCCAAAGACATGCGCTATAGGTGAATTGGGTAAGCTAAATTGTCCATAGTGTATGTGTGTGAATGAGTTAAGGTTGCGGCTGGAAGGGCATCCGCTGCGTAAAACATGTGCTGGATAAGTAGGCGGTTCATTCTGCTGTGGCGACCCCAGATTAATAAAGGGACTAAGCCAAAAAGAAAATGAATGAATGAAATTCGCCGAAGTGTATGTGTGTGAATGCAAGAGTGTATGGGTGTTTCCCAGTGCTGGATTGCGGCTGGAAGGGCATCCGCTGCGTAAAACATATGCTGGATAATTTGGTGGTTCATTCCGCTGTGGTGACCCCTGATTAATAAAGGGACAAAGCCAAAGGAAAATGAATGAATGAATAATTATCATAGTTACTATTAGTGTCACCTGTGTCTTGTTTAGTTTGCATTTATTCCCATTTATTAAATTTGTAAAAAACAAAAAAACGAATAAGTTAACTTAATTCCTTCATGTTGTTCGAACACAAATAGATTGTGTGGAACCCAGTATTTTTTACAGTGAATCTAAAGTTGTTATATATATTTTATGTTGAAGTTTAAGGACAAAAAGTGCTCAGCCAAGTGTGATAATGACTATAATCGTGTACTGTACTCCTAATCCTGAGCCTGTCCTCATTAAATATTTATGGACTTGAGGAGTCGATTACATCGATTGCAACTGTTGGAGTTGAAACTAATCTAAATCCACTTCTGAAAACTCAAAACAACATATTAAAAAAGGAATAGATATCACCAGAAAAAGTAGATTACTTTTTTGTATTTCTGATTTTGACTAATAATGCACACCTTTTGTAAAGCTTTATTACAATAATTATTGTGAAAAACACTATATAAATAAACATGTAATTGATATAATATACTGACAAAATACAAATATACTGACTAAGTTTATTTAATAAATTATAATAATTATATATAAAAGAAAAAAATTAAATGTATATCACGAGAATGAGAATACTATCAATATAAATATACAATTTATAACTTAATTTTATTGATTTATTTTATTTTCATTCATTCATTCATTTTCTTTTCGGCTTAGTCCCTTTATTAATCTGGGGTCGCCACAGCGGGATGAACCGCCAACTTATCCAGCATATGTTTTACACAGCGGATGCCCTTCCAGCTGCAACCCGTCTCTGGGAAACATCCATACACACCCATTCACACACATACACTACGGACAATTTTTTAGCTTACCCAATTCACCTATACCGCATGTCTTTGGACTTGTGGGGGAAACCGGAGCACCCGGAGGAAACCCACACGAACACGGGGAGAACATGCAAACTCCACACAGAAATGCCAACTGACCCAGCCGAGGCTCGAACCAGCGACCTTCTTGCTGTGAGGCGAACGTGCTACCCACTGCGCCACCGCGTCGCCCCTTTATTTTATTTTATTTTAGCCCATCTATTCTCTTTCAGTCCTATTGGCAAGGGCTGAATTGTTTTCTTAAAGCCACATTTGACAAGGTTCCATTCATCTCCTACTATCGCATCAAATTGTGACTTGCTTGTGTGGCCACATTTACATGCGTTGAGCGTGAACCATCAGTTCATGAAAATGGCATGGTAATTAATAGCCCTGCTTCACATCTCAGCATGGCACCCTTGCTAAAAAAAATAAATAAAATAAATACTAATAGTCTTTTTAATCAAATGCTGTGCGTGTGCTTGTGTATGAAGAAAAAAAGACTGAAAAAAAAGAGGAGAGACAAAAGTCGAGGTGGCATTATTACACTAATCTGCTCGGATGCAGCTAGGCTTTGTGATGAAAGAACAAAGATGTGATGGATATGTGGGACTAGCATCGGTGAGCGAGTACTAAAATGATTTAATTATTGTTGGGCAGACATTTGACAGCCAGCCGTATAACAGTGAGTCATACCACTAGCGGGCAAACATTCATATCAGTGAGCTGAAAGCTACGCTAAGATAAAAGACACTCAATCTGTCACTGCACATGGAAAAAAAAAAAGCCTAATGACCATCATGGAGATTCGGCACAAATACTAACCCTTGTAAACACTGGAATGTGCAGAAATGTACGTCACCAAAAAAATCAGGTTCTAGGATATTGTTTCCAGTATAAAGATCCTTCAAGGTTAAGTCACGCATTTCAAGCATGCCATACAAATGAACGAATATTTGTCCTTGTAAACATTTAGAAAAATGTAATATATTTCTGCATTCTTCAAGTCCTACAACCATCACTTGAAAGACCATCATGTTTTATCTATAAAAGCTTCATGCTTTTAATGTAAAAGGAGTATTAGACAGACATTTTTTCATTAAAATGCAACACAATCTCACAGCTATTTGTAGCTTTTTGATTTAGTGGCTAATCTGTACGATCTCATTTGTATATTTTAGTACGATTTGCTCATTCCCCAATGAGGGGTGGGGTTTATGAAGCACGTCTACTTTCATAAATCATACTAATTCATATAAACAAAATTAATTCATGAATTAGCCACTTTTCTGGCGATATGTAAAATAGTAACGTTTTCTCGTGAGATCAGGCTGCTAAAATGTTAGCCGGTACGTCAGACATAATATAATTAAGTGACAAAGTACATTTAGCAGGTTGTTGTCACAGAATCAAGCTCGACTAGCTTATTAGCAGCCCAATGTGAAGTGGATCGGTGTTGTATAAGACTGAATGGCTTTATTCTTTGAAAACACCCGCCTGGATGTACTTTATCCCACTTATTACAAGGCTACTTTTCACAAAATGTAAAAAAAA
>CAIGQV010001319.1:4401231-4411420 GCA_903798115.1 Danio jaintianensis | reverse complement strand
GGCTACTTTTCACAAAATGTAAAAAAAAATACAAATAAAATAGAAACAAAACATTGTTCTGAGCCATAATAGTTTATTAACCCTTTATTTAAATGCAAAACTGACAGAATCAAAAACAGCTGAATGGACTATACACTAACTTACATATTATTTAGTCACAAGATGGCGCCAAACAGACAGCTACAAGATGGTGTGACAGACAAGCATATAAATATGTATGTGAACGTATTCACTGATGGTCAAGATGATACGTAGTACTTGCGTACGACTGACTTAATGTACTTACTGTACTTGTCACGACTGACCAATCAGAATCAAGTATTCCAGAGAGCCATGTACATAATATAATATAATATAACATAATATAATATAATATAATATAATGTAATATAATGTAATATAATATAGCTGTATCATGAATATGTATTCCTATCAGGTAAGCATACAAATTATTTAAAAAGTACATTACTTATTCATTCATCCATTCATTTTCCTTCGGCTTAGTCCCTTCATTCAGCAGGGGTCGCCACAGCGGAATGAACCGCCAACTTATCCAGCATATGTTTTACATAGCAGAAGCCCATCCAGCTGCAACACAGTATTGGGAAACATCCATACACACTCATTCACACTCATACACTACAGCCAATTTAGTTTATTCAATTCACCTATAGCACATGTCTTTGAACTGTGGAGGAAACCAGAGCACCCAGAGGAAACCCACGCAAACACGGGGAGAACATGCAAACTACATGCTAACCACTGGTTATTATTATTATTATTATTATTATTATTATTATTATTATTATTATTATATAATAAAGGAAAATGAAAGCTCAAGGCTGCAGCTATATTAACACATTTAATATTTTCATATATTATATATTCTGTCTCCAATAGCAAGAATTGTTAAGAACAGAATGAGAATTTAACGACTCCTTCAGAAACACACTGCCTATGAAGGTCACAGCAAGACAGTTGGAAACTCGGCTTCAGACTCCATTTCCTCCATCTTTGTTGTGTAACAAGAAGTAGGACGCACAGCATGCTAAGTTCATGCATTTTTAAAACGGCTCACTTTTCTCAACATTAAAAAGTAGAAAATGTAAAATAAGCACCAAGAGGGCTATTTTATATCTATATCACAACTGGCTTGTTTTTGATGGGTTAGCTAATTATATTACTGTTTGTATTGTACAGGTACTTTATGCACCAGCCAACTGTAATGCATTATTAAAAGCTTTCTTTGAGCCATTTTGCCCGTGATTAAATATGAATGTTTGTCGTTCTATAAAGAGAGCAAGGCACTGTCGTGATGTAAATGGGGCCATAGGGTAAACATATTTCACTTCTGTGAGATAACAAAGTAAGTGCCGCTTGTTGACAGGCAAGTGCTTGGGGCCCCTGAGGGCTGACCAACTTTGAATCACTGAGGCGGTATCAAGTTTTCAATGACAGTGAGACGGGTTCAGACTCCCTAAAGTACTATTCAGACTACACACAATTGTTATTGTCAGTTACACATTTTTACTAGATAAAATCTTAATGTGTCATGGGTACCAAATATGCAGGACTACATGTTGCTTCATGACCAATCAATGTGTGATGTCTACGATATATATGCACGCTGTCAAGAAGCCACATGCATTACAAATTGTGCATATCTGAATGTTGAATGTCTGTATAGTTGTCTATAGAGTGCATATATGTGTGTATGTGTAAAGAAAAATGTCCCCACAAGTATAGCAATACCAGTAAATTTTGACATTGTGGGGACTTTTTGGGGGGGGTCCTCATGAGGAAAAGGGCTCATACATTAAATCACCTAGAATTAAATATTTTGAATATGTAAAATTATAAATTGTATCATGTGAGGGTTGGGTTTAGTGGTAGGGTTGGGATAGTAGGATTGAATATACAGTCTGTATAGTGTAAAACTCATTATGTCTATGGGACATTCCCATACAGATAGGTATATAAGAGTGTGTGTGTGTTCTGAATGAAAACAGTAGATAAGTTGAAACATTGTTACAGTTAGAGGTGCTTTTGGAGCTGCAGTAGTGGTTCCCCAGCAAAATTCCTCACAAATGCTAATGCTACTTTAACTTATCTTTGAAGAAAACAACTGAAAACAACTGGAAGTTTTGTTGTCATTTTAATTTAATGTTAAAACTCCCACACCACCTCAAATAAATGAATGTTTGGGAATAAGAACATACTGATGGGGTTTGTTAGCTTACATGCTAATTCCAGTAGACTACTTGGCCAGGCTGCTGAAGCACCTCGACTATCTATAAATTAAAACTTAAAAACGTGTATAAATCAAATTTGTACAAAGTAACTTTTTACATTTTAGTAATGTAATTAACTTCACTTTACTTAATTTAAGAAAACTTACTTTTACATCACTACATTCCAACAGCATAAGCTACTTTTTACTCCATTTCCTAAATGAAGCTGAGTAAGAAATTGTTTTGTTGTGGAGATGAGATTGTGGCATTTAATTCGTGAACAAGCTAAATTTTATTAGTTAACCTGTTAAATTAGTGCACAAATTTCAGAGTGAGTCTCCAGTAAACAATTCACTGATCCAGGTGATCCATCCAGAGCCTCCAATAAACAACTCGCTGATTCAAATGATTCGTTCAGAGTGAGTCTAATGATTCACTGATTTGAATGAGGTTCAGCATGTGAATGTGGTTTTACATGTTTTCACTTGAATTATCATGAGTCAAGTGCGGTAATTAGAGCATGACATGTTTTTGTAATTCGACTTAAAATAAACATTCATCAGAAACTACTTTTTAAAGGTAAAAAGTAAAAAAAACAAAACGTACTTTGACTCAAGTAATACTCAAGGACTTCATACTTCTACTGGAGAAAAAAAGTAAATACAATATATGTACTTTTGTGCCTGATTTGTGTACTTTGTCCACAATTATTGTAATATCCATGTGTCGAGTAGACTTTTTAATTTTAAGGTAAATAAAATTGGAGTAATATGTGTTTTTAATTATTTATATTTTTATTGTTCCAATTTTGATAGTTATGCTTTGTTTCTTTCTATTTTAAATCACAGTTTCTTTTTGTCTTTTTGTAAAACTTTATATCTAATATTGAATAAAAGAATAAAAGCTTAATAATTTCTAATCTCAATAGAAGCTTTGATTGTAAATATGACTTAACAACAATGTCTTATATGAGAACGGTTATGGCCAGTCTAGTAGTTATAGAATTCTGGTAGTTCCAGTGTTAAGCAGTTGTCGGTAAACATGTCAAGTCATCACCTAGGATTTCAGGAATCTTTTAGGACTTCCCAAATGTGTTTCAGACGACCAAATCATGGCTGAAATTACACAGTGAATCACCCCCGTCTCCCCCACACCTGCACTTCAGTTCAGTGAAGATGATGTGCGCCAGGTTTTCCAAAAACAGAAGAGGAAAAAAGCACCAGGCCCAGATTTTGTAACACCAGCCTGTCTAAAATCCTGTGCTGACCAACTGGCCCCCATCTTCAGCCTGATCTTCAACAGATCACTGGAGCTGTGTGAAGTGCCCTCCTGCTTCAAACGCTCCACCGTCATCCCCATCCCAAAGAAACCCAAACTTACAGGACTAGATGACTACAGACCGGTGGCGCTAACATCTGTGGTCATGAAGTCTTTTGAAAAATTGGTGCTGGCCCACCTGAAGGACATCACTGAACCCTCACTGGACTCTCTTCAGTTTGCCTACAGAGCAAACAGGTCTGTGGATGATGCAGTCAATATGGGAGTGCATTATGTTCTGCAACACCTAGACAGACCAGGGACCTATGTGAGGATCTTGTTTGTTGACTTCAGCTCGGCTTTCAACACTATCATTCCAAAACTTCTCCTGCCCAAATTAACTCAGCTCTCCGTGCCCAACTCTGTCTGTCAGTGGATCAACAGCTTCCTAACGGACAGGCAGCAGCTGGTGAAGCTGGGGAAATTCTCATCCAGTACCCGCACAATCAGCACTGGCGCCCCCCAGGGGTGTGTCCTCTTCCCTCTGCTCTTCTCCCTGTACACAAATGACTGCACCTCAAAGGACGCCTCTGTCAAGCTCCTGAAGTTCATTCAGGACGGTGACGAGTCTGCTTACAGACAGGAGGTTAAGGAGCTGGCTGTCTGGTGCAGTCACAACAACCTGGAGCTGAACACGCTCAAAACAGTGGAGATGATAGTGGACTTCAGGAGAAACCCCCCTGCTCTCCCCCCACTGAGCATCATGGACAGCATTGTGGCAGCAGTGGAGTCATTCAGGTTCCTGGGCACCACCATCTCTCAGGATCTGAAGTGGGACACTCACATTGACTCCATTGTCAAAAAAGCTCAACAGAGGTTGTACTTCCTTCGTCAGCTGAGGAAGTTCAACCTTCCAAAGGAGCTGCTGAAACAGTTCTACACTTCCATCATTGAATCAGTCCTCTGCACTTCAATAACTGTCTGGTTTAGCTCAGCTACGAAATCCGACCTCCGAAGACTACGTCGAATAGTTCGGACTGCTGAGCGAATCACTGGTGCAATCCTCCCTACTCTCCAAGAACTGTACTTATCCAGAGCAAGCAGAAGGGCTGCTAAAATCACTCTGGACCCCTCACACCCAGCACACTGCCTCTTTGAACTTTTACCTTCTGGTCGATGCTACAGAGCACTGTGCACCAGAACAGCCCGACACAGAAACAGTTTCTTCCCTCAGGCAATCCATCTCATGAACACTTGAATGATAGTAATTATGGAACAAACATCACTACTCGCTATACACTTTTTATACACATAAACACTTATTTAACAACATATTTTACGTGCTAATTTGCACATAACAGCTGCCATATAACGTTGTATATAGTAATATTCCTGTACATACACTTGTCAATTTGTATATTTGCATTCACTATTTATTTTTATTTTTAAAATATATTTATTATCTGTTTTTTTGTCCTGTCTCTGTAATTCTGTTGCACTGTAGAAGCTCTGTCACCAAAACAAATTCCTCGTATGTGTGAACATACCTGGCAATAAAGCTCTTTCTGATTCTGATTCTGATTCAGTGTGAGCAGGGCTTTAGAGTCTGTAAAACTGGTTCTGGGTATGTGTGTATGTTCATTAAAGCACAAGATCACAACCCGCATTGCACACTTTAGGCAGACACAACTAAGCCAGTTTGAAATATGTTCCCTCAAAACAAGATGACAGCGAGCATTTTTTTTCAATAGCATTTAGAACGGTATTCAAGAAAGAGCAATGACTTCTCATCTCCTGTTTCTGAGAATCAGTCTAATAGGACCAGACAAAAGAAGCAAATTAAGGTTACAGGTTCATTGCGTGTTGCTTGAAGATTCTGACCATGCATCACTGAAAAGTGGTGTTTTCTTACTGGTTGGCGCCTGCTCTCATAAGAGAAGTTGATAATGTTTGTGATATCGGACTAGACAAATAATGATAACACAAAGACCAGGCTGAAAAGGACACTGGTCTGACTGTCATCCTGATAAAATCATCATGATTATTATTTATTTTTATTCATACGTGCATTTTCCTATCCTTTCCATCACGTATCTACTCGTTCTTTCCTTCCTCTGACCTTGTCATTCTCTCCATATCTTTTCAACATCTATTTCCCCTTTCATTGTCTCAGTCCTTACTGGATCATTCCTGTTTTGCAAGACATTTGTTGCCATGTTCTCTGATGTGACAGACTAACATTATTGATGCAGATATGACTTTTTTTCCCCTTTATTGCTCCATTGTAAACATTGTTTATTAGAAAAAGAAAAAAAAGTCTTAAAGGGAGTCAAATGAAACTGTCATAATCAACAGCTAATAGTTCTTAATAGAGCTTTCCACTCAATGCATTAATTTAATCAGTTATGAAACATATGTTAATATTAGCAACAAGTGCATGAGTGTTTTTGACCCAAATAGCTCAAATGCAATGTGACAATGATATAACTTTTCAATGATCACATACATGACGCACTATATACATATCAGATAGTTTTCAAGATACTATTCAGCTTAAAGTGCAATTTAAAGGCTTTACTAGGTTAATTAGGTTAACTAGGCGAGCTAGGGAAATTGAAAAAAATTATATATATTGCTTAAGGGGGCTAATATTATTGACCTTAAGATGGTTTATAAAAAAATAAATAAAACAGATTTTATTCCGGACAAAATAAAAAAAAAATAAGACAAAGTATAAAAATATCAGAAATACTTTGAAAATGTCCTTGCTCCATTAAATATCACTTGAGAAATATTTGAAAAGGAATAAATATTTCACAGGAGGGCAAGTCATTTTGCCCTCTACTGTGTATATGTATTGTTAATGTGACACTGAATGAGATGAACAAAATAAATACTGTTTTTTGACCTCAAAGTTGAGGTCTGACATTTTAAAGCGAGTGGGATAAGAGAGTATTGCTTAATGTAGTAATAATAATAATAATAATAATAAAGGAAGAAATCGTATTGCTACTCACTTGTTAAATGTACAAATAAAATATAACCAAAGCCTTTTTTTTTCTTGTTAAAGTAACAAAATGGCAAATAGATGAATTAGAGAGATACACTGTACAAAGTGATTAGTTAGTTTTACCTAAAGTGAGTAAACCTGTTGCTTTGAAAGCAATTTGTTGACTTTACTTAAAAATGTGAGTAAACCCGTTGCTTCCCAGCTGGCAAAACGACTTGAAACTGACATGAAACATGACCTCAAAAACACATTGAAAATGCGAATCGATTTGAGGTCAAAACCATGACGTCCATTTGACATCCATACATTGATGGCCTTTTGACCACCAAAATAACAACATAAAAAGTATTATAATATAAGAAAAATTTTATCCATCGACAAGCTTCAATTCCAAATTTACACTGGATTTTGTGTCCCTACAATGCATGTAATATACCTTGATGTCAAAATGACTTCTAATTGACATCTAACACTTGCGTAAAAAACACATCAAATGTATTACAGAACAGTCCTGTAATTTATTGTTGATGTTTTTTAATGTCACTTTAATGTTTTGATATCAAGGTATATTACAGATATTATTATATAATACACATATCAAGGTAGTCAATTGACATACAATAGATTTTTTGATGTCTTTTTTTATTTGTATTTTATTGTCGTTTTGGCACAATTAGTTGACTTTACTTAAAGTACTTATTGAAGTCAAGAAGTAAATGAACTATGTGCATAATTATAAAAATTAAGTCATTTTAACAGTTCCAATCACAACAGATTTGCTCAAATCTTTAAGTAAATTCAAATTTTACAGTACATATCATTCTCATCTACTGAATCAGGAAGCATTACATATTATTAAGCAAAAAACAAGTAATTACCTTTGGCTTAATTAGAACTACCAAAGATTTGGGAGATGGATGCTCGTCTTAACCTGTAATTTGGTTTATTAACTCCACCGTTTTCTCTCTCCATTTATTTTATGCATTAAAAAAAGGTAATAACTTCATTAATTAAGTAGTCCAAGGGGAACTGAGAGCTTAAATCTCACATCTGAGCCTTTCATCATGCACAGAGAAGTCAATCTGTTTACCTTCATCCTACTGAATTATATGAAATGATTATATGAAAATTGGAACTTGTGAACTTCACTTTTATTATCAAGAAATTTTGATTCCTAAGTGACAGTGATCATCCCTGAACATGAGATTTTCACCCAGGCCTACAGGAATGGATTGAGAATGTTCAGTGAATGAATGAACCCTATAGGACAGTCCAAGCCCATGTGTCTGATCTGAAGGCAGAGCTGTAAACTTAATGCCCTTGAATTACACCCTGAATCCCTTAGGACAACAAGTGAAATGGGGGGCATCTATTTAGAAGCTCAATGAACTGTTCAGACCCATGCATGATTGGATGAGGAAGGGCCTTGGCATCATTTGTCTCTGTCAGATTATTCCGCAATGCCTGAGGGGGCGAAAGCATGCAATGAAATAACTGGCTTTTCTTTGACTATTTTTTTTGGGGGGACGCTTTGGGGCTGCTGCATTAGAGGAGGAGACAAATCAAAGTGGACAAGCCAGTGAGGAAGACAAAGTGAGCTGATACACCATAGCCTTTATTGGTAAAAGGTGCTATGTGTTCCTGTTGGATGATATAAAAAACAGAGCACGTGTGTTAGAACCACCGTCCATTTCTAACTGTACTTGAGAACTGACCTCTACATGCTTGCAAATCTATAGTTGCAATATGCAGTGGTGTGAAAAGGTGTTTGCCCCTTACTAATTTCTTATTTTTGTACATGTTTGTCACATGTTAATGTTTCAAATCATCAAACACATTTTAATATTAGTCAAAGATAGCACAAGTAAACACATCATACCATTTTGAACAGTTTCTCATTATTAAGGAGGGAAAACAAAATACAAAACTACATGTGAAAAAGTGTTTGCCTGCCATACCCAGTAATTGGTTGGGCCTAGGGTTGGGTATCGTTATTATTCGATACCGGTGCTAAATCGATACTTTTAAAACGGTACCAGTGCCTGAACAGATACTTTTGAGCCACAAAACTATTTGACAAAAAAAATATTTTAATCATTTTAATTGAACAATATAATTAAAGTTTAAAGTATACATCAATTCATATTTTATATATTTGAATTGCATTCATATATTTCTTTTGATCATTTGATTGTTAGCATGAATGCAAGATTTGCATTATACTAATAACATTTCATTAGCTTACCACTAACCTGTGGAAAGACTCATCAAAATCAGTGAGGGTTGGGGCTTGTGACTACGTTTACATGGACATCAGTAATCTAATGATTTGCCTTAACCTAAGTAAGACAATAATATAAGTAAGGTGTTTACATGAGCTGCTTTTTGAATGTTCCTTTCATGAGCCCGTTTTACATGATATAGCACATAGATCGATTAACGTTGTTGCGTCACCACGCTATTCACGTTTCCTCAGCAGTTTCATGTAATTTCGGGTGTTTCCTTTTTAATTTTTCGACTTTAACTGCAGTTCGGCAGTTTCACTTTCAATTAGGAACATTTCATTCATACCCCTGTGACAAACTGAGGTATTTGATGCAAGCGTTAAGTAAGGACTGGTGGAAGAGTGTTGTTTTAATGGAATTTGATACCAAACCCCGAATGAAAAGAAATAACCTCCGCATTTCGTGATGTGGTCCTTTAAGGTAATCAAAAATCACTGTTTACATGGTAGACTCTTAATCATATTAAAATCTGAGTATTGGTGTCCATATAAATGTAGTCAGTGAAAGTGCCAGATGATGTCGCAAGCTGTCAAGCTGTTTAAGTTTATTCCATGTGCCCTCAAATGTTTCAATACGTTTGACGTGTTTCCCCCTTACACGCAACTTTTGTAAAGCATCTGCTTCACATTGGTGTGTCAGAATCCTTGCTTGTAAAATATAGCCATACTTTAGAATGCTTAGTTTAAGCAAATTTGATGGAATGCGGTCATGTGTGTTGATGAAGGGAATCGCTCACCGGATGCACCTTACTGTGCGCTTTGCCTTTTATATCTAAGCAACAAGAACAAATGCTTAACTTCGCAGACAGTATCGTTTGTATCCCTCGAAGTTGTTTAGAATTAAATGTTTAAAGATGGTGTGACACAACGCGTGCTTTGGTGCACCCCTTGATGCTTTTTATGTCCTTGTCACAGCTCCAGTGGCACCAGAATTAGGCACCGAAATTCATATGCTGATTCGGTACGGTGCATACCGGTTACACTGGGGTTTCGGTACCCAACCCTAGTTGGGCCACAACTTCAATCAAGCATTTTCAATAACTTGTAATGAGTCTGTTACAGCACTGTGGATAAATTTTGGCCCACCCATCTTTGCAGAATTGTAATTAAGCAACAATAATTCAGCAACAATGGAGGGTTTCGAGCATGAACTGCCTTTTTAAAGTCATGCCACAGTATCTCGATTAGATTCAGGTCAGGACTTTGACTAGGCCACTTCAAAATCTTCATTTTGTTTTTCTTCAGCCATTCAGAGGTGGACTTGCTAGTGTGCTTTGGATCATTGTCCTGCTGCAGAAGTCAAACACTTTTTCACACAGGGCTATATAGTTTTGTAATTTGTTTTTCCCTTAATAATAAAAAAACGGTGGAGATGATAGTGGACTTTAGGAGAAACCCCCCTGCACT
>CAIGQV010001319.1:4386215-4398108 GCA_903798115.1 Danio jaintianensis | reverse complement strand
TTTTCTTAGGTCAAAGTTGTCAGATGCCAGTAGTGTGGATGTAATCGGTGTAATTGTAACAAAAATTATGAATTTAAAACGAATACTCACTAGTGTCAAAGATGTTTTATTATGACACTGTAAACAATCTGTTAATCAGCCGTTTCCGTATTTTTTGATTGCGATAATTTGTTTATTATTACAAATTACATTTTGGAACTTTGGTCAACTTGTGAACTTTGTTCCGCCTACACAGCCTGAACTTTGAACTCTGAACACAGTGAACTTTGGTCAACTTGTGAACTTTGGTCAACTTGTGAAAATTCAACTGCAAAATGATATTTATTGATATTTTACTAGCCTGAAACATTCATTCATTCATTTTCCTTCGGCTTAGTCCCTATATTCATTAGGGGTCGCCACAGCGGAATGAACCACCAACTTATCCAGCATATGTTTTACACACTCCACACAGAAATGCCAACTGACCCAGCCAGGACTCAAACCAGCAACCCTCTTGCTTTGAGGCGACAGTGCTAACCACTGAGCCACCGTGTCGCCCTATCCTAAAACAATATAATTTAAAGATAACATAGATAATTAAATCAGAAAACAAAATACAGAAAAAGAACTTAGTCCATTACCTGCTTTTTGTACCGTAATTTGCAAGGCCAACCTAGACAATGGGCTTTATTTTAACAAACTAAGTGCACGGTCTAAAGTGCATGCCATAACACACATTAAACTAATCAGAGTCAATCTCTTATTCATTTTAAGAGTGAGTTATCGAGCATGCGCTATTTTCATGCTGGAGTTTTTGGAAAACAGAACATTTCTCTAGTGAAGAAACACATCTTCTTGTGCGCAAGGTTAAAGCATGCCAGCAGACCATCTGAAAGAGCCGAATTCCACCAAAGGCCCCTGAGGTGAAGAGATCATGGGAGGAGGTAGACAGTAATAATCATTCATTCATTCATTTTCTTTTCTAATAATCTGGGGTCGCCACAGCGGAATGAACCGCCAACTTATCCAGCATATGCTTCACGCAGCGGATGCCCTTCCAGCTGCAACCCATCACTGGGAAACACCCATATGCTCCCATTCACACACATACACTACGGACAATTTAGCTTACCCTATTCACCTATAGAGCATGTCTTTGGACTTGTGGGGGAAACCGGAGCACCCGGAGGAAACCCACGCGAACACGGGGAGAACATGCAAACTCCACACAGAAATGCCATCTGACCCAGCCGAGGCTCGAACCAGCGACCTTCTTGCTGCGAGTTGACAGCGCTACCCACTGCGCCACCGCACCGCCCACAATAATAATCTTTTACATTTGAATCCTTTAATTTTAAAAATCTCTCAGCTGCTGCACATCCCTGTGTGTGTAATTAGCAATGTGCATATTTTGAACCCGTCTATCACTAATGCACTCTTAAATAAATAAATAAAACACCATTGACCAGCTTTTAGTTGGTCAGTGGTGCTGTCTATTTCAGTTGCCTCAAAATAGCAAGGCTCCAACAATGCACCTTAACACACCTCCTTTCCAGACCAGAATGCCCATGTGTACACACATGAGTGCAAATACATTTGCTATTTAAACAATGTGGTGCAGACCATAAAAATGACACCTGTGTCGGGCTGAAACTAGCAAAAACAGTTGCCTTGCATCCGGTGATGCCACTTGCGCCGGGTTTATGATAGGGCCTATAATATCACTTCAAACTATTAAAAATGTCAATAAAAGTCTTTATTCCAACTTTTTAACATCAAATGCTGTTGAAGGAACAGTCAAGGTCAATTCAAAAGCATAATAAAACAAGAACAAATTATGCAAAACTGCTCATTTAGGATATTTTTTACAGTGTCCAAACAAAAAGAAAGAAAGACAAAATAAATGTCACTATTCATATTGACTGAATTATTTACCAATGGCTGACATGTGATGTTATTGTTGATCTCTAGAAGCCAATTCAACTTGACTGTAATGTTGTAAAATGGTGCAGATCACGCAAGCTTCAGTCTCCCATTGGTGGTTGCCACATTGCATTGCTTCTTGTTTGCATAAAGTTGATCTCTTACGCATTGCAAACTCACTGATGGGCTTCAAACTGCTCTTGCTCTCATTGAAAATGAATGATTTCCAGTCATTTTGTCGCTGCAAATTGCTGTCATTGTGAACGCCCCTACGTCATGACTGGAATTACCAATTTAGTGACAATCTGCAGACCCCCATGGCCTATAGTTTGTTTGTGAAATCGTGCATCACTTTTTTTTTCAGGCTTTTCTTTCACTATTTATGCTCAGGACCTAAAGCAAAGCTCAGTTCATCTGCTACTGTTGATTTATACAAACAGCTGGGCAAGGCCAGGCCAGTGGGATAAACATTTGTTTCCGCGACATTTTAATGGCTGGTAAATGAAAGGAAAATATCACAAATACTTTTCTGGCTTTTTTTTTAGATTTAATTTGTGTGTAGCAATAGATCTTGCATCGGTCTTACAGACAAAAACAGAGGTCTACCTGAAAATGAAATCATGTTTACAAGATACCCGACTGCGACAATGATGCCTGACAGCAAGAACATTGCAAGGTTGTGTCGTTGGTCAGTTTGATGTTCTCAAAGTGAACTGTAAGTTATGGCTTCTTGTATAGACATTAAGTAAGACATATATTGTTGTTCACTAAAGCAGGATTTTAAGCTTCCTGCAGAAAGTAAAAAATATTGTCAAACCTGCCAATAACAGGTGATAACTGGAGACATTTTCCAGCTGCAATATTACATTTCAGCCATTAAACTTTCCTCAGTTTTATTTTTAACTATTAAAGGCCCTGGTATACTTCAAACAAAGTTTTTTTTTTTTCGTTCTTCATTTGAGGGCAAAAAAAAGCATCTGGTCTCCGGCAAACAGGCTTCTCCAACCTGTCGAGGCACGCTACATCTTTACATTGTTTTCTACTTGCCACAAACAAACACTGAATGGAACAGTGTTTAGAAGTTTAAGGCATGGCATGACACAGTGGTGCTTCTCGTCTGATATGTGATCCACTCAGAGTCTTTAAAATCTCTCCATGAGCGATTATACAGGTGCAGATATATCTGTACCAGCTCTGCTACTCAACCCACCAGTTTATTCATGTTGCTAATTTGTCGTCATTGTTTTGAATGTTGTTCTGCTGTCTGACCCCTGTGGATGCGAGTGTTATGTGGGTCTGCTTCATAAACTGTTGTTTTTTGGGTAGGACCTTTTTTTTGTGTGTGAGCTAATAGGTTGTGTGAGCTGGGAATTTTTCTTTATTCACTAAAACAGTGAGACGTAGGTGACATCGTTGAGGAATCACAGCATTTAAAGCCAGGCTGCGTCAGTGGCGGATCGCTCCTCACAACAATTCCTGTTTTATATATATATATATATATATATATATATATATATATATATATATATATATATGTAACCAGGTTAAAAAGTTGTTGGGTTAAACACAAAAAGGTTATTGACACCCTGGGGTTGACAAACAGCATAACGTGAGCAATATCACAATTTTCTCATGTTGTGACTAATAGTATGCTGGCCCTTTAAGGCCCATAGGTGAACTGCGCAAAGTCATGCAAGAGATGATCTAAATGATCAGCGCGAAGTTTTTCCATGCGGTGTGAACGTTTGTTGTGACACTGAGAAGGGCCAACATAATCTGCTAACTCGTGAAATATTGTGCAATACATGCATGCAGTGATTTAACTTTTTCATGGTGATTAATATTCGGATGGCCATGATTTCCAACATCGTGTAGGGAACCTAAGCTAAAGCATAAGCGTTGAATGTCATGTGTTTACAGAGATTTTATTGTATTTTGTTTCTTTATAATTTGCAGAGGGAAAAGAGTCACTTGCAGCTGTTAACGCTGTAAGTTTGAGTCATTTAATTAATTTTATTTGAATTCTAATGATCATTTATTCACTGATGTAAAACTGAGGAACGTTGTTTAATTGTGGGAGAATATTTGTAAAGTGCTCATATTGCAGCGTATCCCGTTTGATGTCATTTGTAAATGTAAATTGAGCATCTCTATTCAATCTGACAACTTTGATGGTGGATGACTTACACCTATGTGTTTGTTTTTCCAGCATGAACTGCTGCTATCATTGTTTATGTGTTCTTTAGTTTAAAAAAGTTATTTCCAGTCATTTTGAACACACAAAAGAAAAGAGGATAACACATTTGGATGTGAAAAATCTAATGTATTGTTTTCAGTGGCTGTATTCAATCTTTAACTTTTCTATTCCAATTGTCTAAAATTTGCACACTTAATGCTGCGCTGTTTCAAGTGCAGTCTGGAATAAAAGTCCCCAGAATTGTTCATCCTGTGTCCGGTGTCATTACACATTAAATTCCCGGACTATATATACATATATATATATATATATATTTATATAAAAAAAAAATTTCCCCCTGATTCTTTAGTAGTCTGAATTTGTTTGAATGCATATATTTTCGATTTTTTTTTTTTTTTGTATTTTGTAGCTGGTAGTGGATATTCTATTTCTTAGTTACATTTGTATGATTTATTTAGTTCAGTGATGGAGGCAGTGACCCGGAAGACTCGCCTGTTTTATTTTTTCATGAGAGAATAGGTATAATCTCTCCTAGAGAGCTGGTGTAGTCAGGGTTTTTGTTCCTTGGCTGCCCTACCTGTTCTCTGCTATATATTTCGTGTGTTGGTTTGTTTTTCTTTTGTGTTTCTTGTACACAGTAAAAAATGCTGGCTTCCACACAATCGATTTGTGTTGGGACAACATGATGAAATTAAGTAAACATGTTAGTTTTACAAATTTAAGTGAATTGAACTTAAAACTATTAGGTTGTCCGCCAACCTGATTTCACCAAGTAGGACATATTCCTGGTTTAAGATCTATGTTGATCCTGGAACAACATTCCAATCAGCCAATCAGAATTAAGGGATAAGTTTACTGTTTATGTTAAGTTTAGGCTTACGGTTAGGTTTATGCACTTCTACATGATTGTTATCCAACTATTATTCCCCTCTGATTTTGGTAATCATTTACAGTTATGGTTGGGTTTCGGGGTAGAGAATAGGTATGGATTATACATAAGGAATGGTGTTCCAGGATCAACATAAATGTTAATCCAGGATCGCATCATACTTGGCAAAATCATGACGTGCTAGGTTGTCACCCCCCAAATATCAATAACTGTGTTGTTTCAGCTCATTTTAAGTAAGTAATTTGAACAAACAGCAAAGGTAATTTGTTTGTGTAATTTTGATTATCTTGATTCAGAAATTTAATTAAAAATATCAGGAGGAAGTCAAAAAAAATAAAAATAAATAAATATATATATACTCCTGCACTCCTGGAGAGAGGCACACACGGCAGGTATCCATGGGATAAACATATATTCCAATCAGATACCACTCCAAACACTCGCTTCACTGTCAAATGATAAAAAAAAAAAAAGTAAAAGCATTAACCAAACAATGCACATGCATGCCAAACTATGATAAGAGAACCGAACGGTTCACCTATTCACCTATACACGGGGAGAACATGCAAACTCCACACAGAAATGCCAACTGACCCAGCCGAGGCTCGAACCAGCAACCTTCTTGCTGTGAGGCGATTGTGCTACCCACTGCGCCACCGTGACACCAATTATTTATTTATTTAATTTGTTTTTAGCTACCCATTCTGCTTTGGTGTTGAGAACTGTGAAATTCCATGATCGTTGAAATGTATGGGTGTAAGGGCAACACCAAAAACATTTTGGTTATATGGCCCAGTGATAATAGTTTAAAAAAAAACACAATTAGGATTTCAATGAAAACAATCATGATTATGCATTTTTCCCTTAACTGAGCAGCCCTTAAACACAACAGCCCATTAATGAAGAAGTAATACGTCACAGAGCTTGCTAAAAAAATTTATATACTTTTCATTCATTCATTCATTTTCCTTTGGCTTAGTACATTTTATTCATCAGGGGTCGTATATACTTTACGTATAGACTACACGTTTGAAAGATTTTTTTTTAAATATCCTCTAAATCAAATCAAAACTTTCATCTGATTCTCGTCAAACATATTTTTACTCCATGTCCCCCAGAGCACGACTAAAGAATCCTCCTTTGAGCCCTTGAGCACACATCCCTCAGCATGCCATAGCCTGACTAGAGAACCACTAATCGTCATCATCCCCACTGGACTTTTCCAGGGATTCACATTCCCGCTGCTTGCCCCGCTCACGGCACAGCTCATTTCACTCACTCAGTCTCACGGGTCTGAATGATTGATGGCTGGGGGGAAAAGACTTGGCGCACCTCCACGGTCCATCCCAGGCTGTAAAAGCAGCAAGCATCACCATGTTAGACCCTGACAGCTGCACAGTTTAATGGGGAAGGATATAGACTGGGGAGCATGAGGCGGCTGGTCCAAGCCTCCAGGGGTCCGGCTGCTGTAATAAATGAATGAATGGATGCGGCCTGTTTGCTTGAATGGCTGATGACAAAATAAGAATGCGTTGAGGGTTGCTTGTGCCGTGCGCTCCCTATATACTCTGAAAATCAATATTCATGTTGTGGTCTTTCACTTGCATGATTAATAGAGGAACCAGATGATCGTGAGATGGTAATAATTGACAGCCTGAGATGTTTAAATAAGACGCGTTAAAAGATTGATTCTCTTAGAAAAAGTGTGATGATACAAGATTTTGAGCAGATAAAAGTAAATGGATGTGGAGAAATTAAATCAATATCAATTTCAGGTTTGACAATAGCAAAGGTATGCATTTGTGATAGTAAATTAATATTTTCTTCTTAAAATCGAATGAATGAAAGAATCAAATAAACAAACCAGCCAACCAACCAACCAACAAACTGTCCGTCCGTCCGTTCGTCCAACTGACCAACCAACCAACCAGTTAATGAATTAAAGAATGAATATGAGTGAATAAAATAAAATAAAATTAAATATATGTATGTATATTGAGTATGTATGTATATAATACAAAAGTCAACTAAACTACTACTTTTGTCTTTTTTTTTTGAACACCTGCTCCTTTGCCCCGTGATGCCTTTTATTAAGACAAATGTCCTGTCAAATCGAATTATTAGTAAAATTTATTTGTTATAATTTATTCATTAATAAAAAAGACTCACATGATAACCTTTCACCTGACAACTACATCATGTGAGACATGAATTGTTCAATCCAAGTTGACGGCCATGTCACGATTATAAGTAAGTGTTTTACTCAGCGGAGAAAAACCTTTCCTTGTCCTTGTTATTATTTTATAAGAACTGCGTGAAGAATGTGTACAGCTGTTTTTCAGTTTGCTGTGAATTGTAACTAGTGATGAGAGAAATTGTGCTCTTCAAAGCTTTGAATCAATTGAACTGTTTTCTTCGCAAAACGTTTTACTGTATTGAAGCTTTCGAATCGCCACATGCTAGGGACACCTACTTGTCAAAACCATGTAAATGCAATAAAAACAAAACAAAACATTACAATTAGCCTTTACACACACGCTAGGAATGCTTCATTTAAAGTATAATCTATGTAACACAATTAGCCAATAATCGTTACATTTTGTTTGTTTAAATGGCTTATACCACAGTTTTTTTCTTTTTAATTTTGTTTTATTGTTGAATTTATTTAGATGAATGAGATAAAAAAAGAATACATACATATATATATATATATATATTAGAAAAATATATTAATTGGATTTTACTTTAAGTATGATTTTTTATTTACAATACTGTTTACAATAGCAAAACCAAAAGTAATTTTAAAAAAAGGTGTTAAGGGTATAACATTTTGTATGTGCTTTCTGCAGTACAAAGATGCCTCACAAAGAAAGATAATGAATAATAATAATAATAATAAAGGTCTGGAAAAACTTAAGACACTGTCCAATCCAATAGTTATTTATATGTGAAAATAAAATATTCTTGAACTTTCAAAGTTTTAACAAAGTTTTTAACTTTCTATTTCAAAACTGGGTCACAGCATTTCTGCTGTATCAATTTGCAAATATGGAGGAATCATTAAGGAAACTGTCACTGTTGTTTTGATATTTTGAGCATCTGTTTAAAGTGGGAATGAAATCTAAATTAATTCTTCATATTTTTTATATACAGTATGTATGTAGTAGTGCTTGTTATAAACGATATCTGTGCACTCCATTATTTTGTCAAAATTTATTTTGCCCACGTAATCTTTTATCAAGTACCATAACATTCTCTCTCCTTGAAACAACTTCTCTTCACTTCTGGTCACATGGAATGCCTTTAGGGTGGAGCTATCTGTACGTTTCTCCCTGCTTTTGTCCATTTGTCAATCTTCCTCCATTTTTTAGCAACACCCATCTTCCAATGATCCAATCAGTTCCCAAAGGACAAAATCAAGCACCAACCTTCATTTTTTTTTTCTCATTTTAGAACAGTTTCAATCAGATGTACGTCATGATAGAGGAAAAAAAGAACCATCTTAACTTAAATTTCATGGCGACTTCAAAGCCTTGTTCCATGTGCCCCTTTTTTATTGACCTTCAATGCAAAAGTGCGCTCACTTTTTGAGATTGTTCTAGAAATTCCAATTAAGTAAACTTATTTAATTTGCTGGATTTTTATTTATGTAACCCTTTTTGTCTCTTTGTTCATATTGTATCTTTGTAAATGTTCTTTCTTGCATAATAATAAAAAAAAGTTAAGGAGGTTAACTTGCCTATAGGAGAAATGACTAGGAATAATTAACGTCAGAAAACGGTCAAACTACTTCCCCTACAAACAAGTGTGTTTATGAATATACCTAAAAAGAAGAATAATATAAGTAGAAAATATCAGTTAGCAACATCAAGCAGCATAATAAGCTGTTTTTAATGTCTAAAAATAAATGGAAGTGAATGAGACCGGAAGTCTAGAAGAATAAGGTCAATACTTTGAGCACCTGTCCCTCCAAAGGTCTCTGCACAGCCCTGCCGCTGAGTGAACAGACTTTGCTTGAAAGGGACTTTGATTACAGGTATTGAGCCATAATTTGAATAATTTCTGCGAATGTTGTGAGCGCTTAATTGTAACACGAGAGCACAGTCAGGTAATCACAAAAAAACGTATGTGCAAGCTTTCGGATAGGCCTATAAAAATGTAAGGAGACCACTCCGCTCATAAAGGAGAAGTTATTTCTCTTTACTCCTGGACTAAATCTAGTCAAAAACAATCAAGTATTTAGAATTGATCCACATCTGACTGAGGAAAATGCTTCTAGACATATTTTTAGCTACATCCTTGTGAAATGTATCAGAAAGCCTGGAACTTTAAAAAGATTTGAAAGAGCTTTGATTGCTTTACAACATAAATGTATGCTAGAAATGTTTCAGAATTAAGTATATGTACCAGTTGTACTGTACATATACACACTCAGAAATAAAGGTACACAATCTGTCATTGTGGTGGTATTTTCAAAAGCTACACTTTTTTTTTTTTTTTACCTTTATTGTTCACTTTTGAACCTTTATAGTACTATGAGGAACACATTTGTGCTTTTTAGGTATTAACAATGTTGGGGAAAGTTACTTTTGAAAGTAATGCATTGCAATATTAAGTTACTTGTTGCTAGTTGCGTTAGTTACTTTTTATAGTAAGTAATGCGTTACAATACTTTTGAGTTACTTTTGCGTTACTGAGGCTTGAGGCTTGATCTCTTTCAGAACTTTTTTTGTTTTTGTCTTTCTGTTTTTAATAGAGGAGCTCTGCAATTAACAACACACTGTGCTGTATAACCTAGACCTTCATTTACCTTCAAAACACATAAAAAAATAATATTTTAGGATAATGTTATCTGAGAACTTCCAGACCCCAGAGCTATACATGCCGCATATACAGATTATTGAAAGTTTAAAGCAATGTGTTTGTTACTTTTGTACTATTTGTCTTAAGTAAAATCACTGTCCACTGAGACAATCCCCTTTTCCTTTTCTTCGATGCGTTCAAAATAATGAACACATTTTCTCATTGGCTGCATGATTCTTTGTGACTACTTTCTTTTTAATTAAGCAATTTATTTTTTAAAAGCTAATTAATTAAACTAAAAAGTAACTCGCATTACATTTTCAAAAAAAGTAACTCAAATATTATTACTTATTTTTTTTTTAAGTAATGCATTACTTTACTCGTTAGTTACAAAAGTAATATTATTACGTAACTCACGTTACTTGTAATGTGTTACCCCCAACACTGCATATTAATATGTACCTGTAAGGGCCTGTTAGAAACTAAAATATACCTTTTGAACAGGTACAGCCCCAGTACCGCCCCTTTATTTCTGAAAATGTACTGTAGCTATACCCTAGTCTGTCTAAAGCATTATTAAATTGTACAGACACTACAGGTCAAAGCCATAATGTTCCATATATCAAACTAAACAATGTGAGGAACATAAAAACCTACTGTAAGCTAGCGTTTCAGAAGTGTTATTGCAGAGCAATACAAACAGCGTGCAGAAGTATAAATGCACGACTACGTGCAAGGCATGCGCTGTGGGTCGCGCCAATCACTTGACACAGAATTATAAACCAGCCTAAAGACTTTCTCCAGAAGAAAAAAAATATATAGGAAATACTTTAAAAATTCTGGTAATCATCATTTGGGAAATATTTTAAAAAGAAAAATCAGAAGAGGGCTAATAATGGTGACTTTAACTGTACTGAATTCAGTATATGGTGGTTTTGCTTGTGGTATTGAAAATGATTTACTTGAAAAATTGACATTTTTGGAAATGGACATTTTAAAAATTGAAGAACCGATTGGTATCGAATTCCAGTATCGTGACTATTCATTCATTCATTCATTCATTCATTCATTCATTCATTCATTTTCTTTTCGGCTTAGTCCCTTTATTAATCTGGGGTCGCCACAGCGGAATGAACCGCCAACTTATCCAGCATATGTTTTACGCAGCGGATGCCCTTCCAGCTGCAACCCATCACTGGGAAACATCCATACACATTCATTGACACACATACACTACGGACAATTTAGCTCACCCAATTCCCTATACTGCATGTCTTTGGACGGAGGACACCCACGCAAACACGGGGAGAACAAGCAAACTCCACACAGAAACGCCAACTGACCCAGCCGAGGCTCGAACCAGCGACCTTCTTGCTGTGAGGCGAATGTGCTACCCACTGCACCACCGTGCAGCCCCTATATATATATATATATATATATATATATATATATATATATACACACACACATATACACACATATATATACACTTAAAAAAAAGAAAGTGAGAGACTGTGGAAAATTGAACACCTTCACTTTGCACTCACAGTAAGACACTGCAGTGGCCATTCACTACACTGTTCCACTAGGAAAAAAAAAAACCTCAGAGGATAACTCAAAGAATATAAATCGACCTCATCAAAGCTCTGCAGAAGTCAGTTGAGCCTGCTAGACACATTTTTATGATTGTGCTGTAATCAAAATCAGGTTTGCCGGAGGGAGAAAAGCAGATGACTCAGACAGCAACAAACAGCGACTGAGTTAACGTTTTATGATTGGGTGATCTACACCTCCGCATTGTCTTGAATGTGAGGTGACGACAGCTCTCGGAGCTGCGCTGAGATGAGGCCACAGCGATTCTGAGCGCAAAGAGTTGCTGAATGTATGCACCGTGAGCGGTATACATGCAGCATGACCAAAAAATATGGTTTTGTTGGCAAATCAAGCATCATTTTTGCTATTACTTCTTAACCTTGAAAATCATGATGACAAAAATGATAATAATAACAAAAAAAAAACAATAGTAATAATATGTTATTGTTGTTATTATTATTATTATTATTATTATTATTATTATTATTATTATTATTATTATTATT
>CAIGQV010001319.1:4302805-4317546 GCA_903798115.1 Danio jaintianensis | reverse complement strand
ATTATTATTATTATTATTATTATTATTATTATTATTATTATTATTATAACAATAATAATAATAATAATAATAATTATTATTATTATTATTATTTTTATTTTTATTTTTTTTTTTTTACAACAACAATAACAATAATAACAATAACTATTAGTATTATTATTATTAACAGCAACAATAATAATACTAATCATCATCATCATCATCATCGTCATAATAATAATAATTATTATTATTATTATTATTATTATTATTAATTATAAACTATTATTATTATTATTATTATTATTATTAACAACAACAACAACAACAATAACAATAATAATAATAATAATATTTCAAATTAATTTAGGAAAAAAAACTAACTGTATTCATCATATTCAGAAAGTCCTAACAATGCATATTGTTATAAAGCATTTTTATTTTTATAGAGAACACATTAATTTTACAAACCCCAAATGAGCAAGCTGAAGGCACAGTGGTTATGAAAAATTCCATAATGCAATAAAAGCCTACGCTTTTAATACAATGCAAAATTATTATCTTTCTTTTGCAAAACCATATGCACAATTAGTTTCTGTTGTGTTTTTTTAAGCAATGAACAATGGGAATAATACATTTAGTCTTATAAATGTAAAAGTAACTTGCATGTTACTATTTTAAAACAATAAAGTATTTTACATGTTACTATTTTAAAACAATATTTTACAGCCAGTGCATGATGTCATATATATAAAAAATGATACTAACAAAGGGCATTTGAGTGAGAGTGTGCTAAATGAACACTTCCCACTCTCTCTCACACATCCTCATCGTTTATTCTCCCCGATGGCAGGTTCAAACCTGTAGCAAAGTCGTAAAATGCCAACCACGTCCTTCTAAAACCATCTGTGAACACCAGTCTGTGTTCATCTTTTAAGCTTCTAACCAATTATGAACCTTTATGCTAGCATAAAAATTGCAAGCCATTCATCCATTTGTTCAGCGACCGTCTGTCCTACAGGATGCAGAGCTGAGGGTTATTCTGCAATGCAAATGTGGCTCGGTAAATATTTGTGAAACAGTTTTACCAATTCATTCATTCATTCATTCATTCACGCATTTGTTTTGTTATTAAATGTTTACCTTATCCTATGTATAATATATATTTTTTTATTTTATATCTTATTTACTGTTTATAAACATAGCTCAAATTATTGATTTCAAATTATTGATTTAATAGATGTATATATTATTATATATTTAAAAGGTTGTTTTGCAGAATGAATAATATTTATTATTAATTTTCTAAGTTCTAGGCTTCATATGCTTTAATTCTGCTCTAGAAATAAAACAATAAAATATTTTTGTTTTGTTTATTATTTATTTATTTATTTATTTGTTTATTTATTTATTTATTTATTTATTTATTTATTTATTTATTTATTTATATGTTTATTTGTTTGTTTGTTTATTATGTTGCATGGTTAAATATCTTATAACAATATAAAATAAATATATAAATATAAATATATAATATATAAATAGTGCTTAAGTATTTGCATACTGATTAATTTATTTAATTTCATTTATTTTTATTTAGTATTATTTATTTGCAATGTTAAATATCTTATAATAACATGTATTATAAATATCGCTTGAAAAGCAATCAAAATACTGATTTATTTATTTATTTATTTGGTTGTTTGCTTTGTTTTGGGTTGTTTCTTTTTCTAGTTTTTTTTTTTTTTCCTTACATTGCACAACATTAAGGACAGATATATGCAGATTTAAATATCTCTCTATCCAAGAAGTTTTCATTTCACTTTGTGTGTATCATAAACATACGTTAATCTTTGGTTCAAAATGTGATATGAAATGTCCATGTTTTTCAAGTAAATTTACAGCATTTAACACTGTGGAGACATTTTTCTTCAGTACTTTTGTCTAACGGAATTTGTACTACATCATTATTATTTCACCAAAGAAATTATTTCACACATTCATTCATTCATTCATTTTCCTTTGGCTTAGTCCCTTATTTATCAGGGGTCGCCACAGCGGAATGAACCGCCAACTATTCTAGCATGTGTTTTATGCAGCGGATGCCCTTCCAGCCACAACCCAGTACTGGGTAACACCCATACACTCTCGCATTCACACACACACTCATACACTACAGCCAATTTTGTTTACTCAATTCATTTATACCGCATGTCTTTGGACTGTGAAACCGGAGCACCCAGAGGAAACCCACGCCAACATGGGGAGAACATGCAAACTCCACACAGAAATGCCAACTGGCCCAGCCTGGACTCCAACCAACGACCTTCTTATTGTGAGGCGTCAGTGCTAACCACTGAGCCACCGTGCCACCTGATTTCAGACAAAGAAAGCTATCACATTTCATCATAACATGCTCTTACGTCACTTGAGCATTTACTCAGCTGGAAAATGTCCTTTTTATACACTACACTACATCAGAAGACAGTCTATCAACGAAAACTTGCTGTGAGGCGTCAACAAAGACACAAAAAATTCATACTCACAAAGCCACGAGCATGTACGCTGTCATTATCATATACAGTGCACCTAATGGCAACCCTGTCCATTAAAATTAATATGCAAATATGACTTCATGTTTTCTGCCCAGAGGACGCATACAGTATTTAACCTAAAATAGTGCTGAATTTCAAATAATACATTATTTCACGCAGTTCAAGGCTGGTTCATTAGATAAAACACAGCAAAAGTGTATGTTACAGTACGTCGGCTGTGTTTGTGCAGATGTGTGTGTTTGTGTGTTTGTCAGTCTTGTGTACGTAAGTTAAAGTTGACTGCTGACAGCATTGAAATCATTTTCCAAATGCAGCTGTAATGATAACGCATTACACATTTGCGCACATTAATATGCATTATTCGAGATGTACAAAAACAACATTAGCGATGATGAAAACCAGAGCTTCCGATGGCAAGTTCAATTCTCCTCTTACTCCCTCACATATAAACAAAGGCGGAGGTTTGTTGTTTTTTGTAGAAAGTCGCAGACAACATACAGTCATAAAACAAATCAGCTATTAATGGACAGAGCTCATTTATTATATGTTAATTAATAATCATCAAAATAGGTAGATGTTGATGTTTGTTGATGTTTAGCATAGACACGGATGTGAAATCTGACTGCTTACCTATTATAAGAATCTATTTATTATTATGTTATTGTTTTGTTTTTTTTTTCCTTAAAGGGATAGTTCACCCAAAAATTAAAATCATCTCATTTAATGTCCCTCATGTGGCGGTAAACCTTTCTTTCTTCTGTTGGACACAAAATAAGATATTTTGAAGAATGATTTTTGATGATTTTGAAGCCTTCGACTTCTCTAGTAGGGGAAACAAATACTATGAAACTCAATGTGTCCCAACAACCACCTTTTTTAAAAATGTCTTATTGTGTGTTCAGCAGAAGAAAGAAACTCAAACAGATTTTGACCAAGTGCAGGATGAGTAAACAATGACAGAGTTTTCATTTTTGGGTGAACTGACCCTTTAAAGAGTTGATTCGCAAGTAACAACGTAACTTTCTTTTAAAAGCAATTGTGATGTTTTTTATACATGTATGTCATTATTAGTTAATATTTTTGTGCTGTTTCTTTAATGCTCTTGGACACTCCATGAACACTCCAATACTGTCAACTGGAAAGTAAAATGAACTCATTTGAACATCCTTATTTAAAAAAGAAAAAAAGAAAAATAAGTGTTTGAAACATGATTTATTTTATTCCTTTTTCTTTCAATAGAAGCGAAGACACATTTGAACTTTAGCTACTGGGTAATAGTAATCAGTGGGCCAGTTTCTGATTTCTCAAAAGCTTAAGTGTTTACATGTGTAGTTCACACAAAAAGTAAGTCAATCATTTATTTACCATCATCTTATTCCAAACCTGTATGTATGTATGTATGATTGCATGCATTCATTCATATATTCACTCATTCATGCTTGCTAGTTAAACCAGGAAAGGTTTAGATGTTTTTTAATGTGTTAGTGAGAGTTTGGATTTGTACTCCTAAGTTCAAATTCAACAAGCTTACTATTTATTTATTTATTTATTTATTTATTTATTTGTTTGTTTGTTTGTTTGTTTGTTTTTTTATCTTTTGTTTTGATCTTTGTTTTTCAAATTTTGTTTTTTAAATATCATGTGACAAGGATTAACAGAGAAATGAATTGCTGAAGGTTGAGCTTCATCACAAATAATAATAATAATAATAATAATAATAATAGTAATAATAATAATAACTGTTGTTAGTAGTATTACATTACACAAACATAACAAACAAACAAACAAACAAACACTTTTGTCAGTCTTAATTAGAATTATAATTTTTTGATGGTTTGTTTTGTTGTATATGTACTGTTTTCCAATTAAAATTGGTTTATAGTTTCACTTTAGTACTTTCTAATGTGACACTTGTATATATATTTTTTCAAATAACACTATTATTCCCACTAATGCTATGTTTTTTTCAGAAAAAACTGAGTAAAATCAAAAATCATGCGGAATATTATTACAATTTTAAAATAATGAACAAAATCAATTTTAATATGATGTTAAATATAATTTATTCCTGTAATAGCAAAACTGCATTTTCTTTAGTAACCTAGCTTAGTTAAGACGTGTAGAGGAAGTAAAACCAGCTGTAATGATCCAAAGTCAGTCACTTAAACACTGAATGAGTAAAAACTGTAACGTGTAACAATAATCTTTTTTTGTTTTTGTTTTTTCACTCAAGTGAATCCAAGCTCGCTCTTTTCCTCTGACCGGTCTTCATTTCCCTATGATTGCTAGCTGTCTAGTGTTTGTTTAGAGGATCAACGCCCACTTAGTCATGGTGTCTCGACTCCTGCTGTTGGAGCCAATCAGACGCCGATGCAAATCCCACACCGAGATGCGATACAACAACAACAACACAAAAAAAAACAGGCAGGTTACAGGTCTGGCAGAAAGAAAAACACAGCAGAGGGAGGATAGAAAAGAAAAGGAGGAGACTAAAAACCATTGGTCAGCAGCCGCTAGCAAATTGAAATCCAAATTTGCTTAATAAAATTAGCCAGGTCATTGACTTCCCCACGAGAGGTAGTTTGGTTAAAAACGCACACAAACCCGTGGAACAACCGCGCATCAGTGCATTCTTACACATACTGTCAAACGCACACAAAAACCTCTGATTTGAGAGCTTTTATAAGCAGTGTGGATATCTGGGAATGTGTGATAACGCAGCAGAGGATGACCCTAAAATGGCAGAGGGGGCCGGTTTGGTGTCAGACGGCCAGTCGTGTCCTTCTGTCAGATCTCAAGAGGGTGTTGAAGCTCCCCAGGCTGGGGACGGTCCCCCAGGGGCCACCCTGACCGACTACAGCCCGCTGCGGGCACTGCATCGGCTCCGCTGCCTGGTTCTGGTGCTCATCTTGGTGGTTTTCTCTCTGCTTTTCAGCTGGGCAGTGGTTCACCTCAGCTTGGCCGCTCGGAGCAAACCCTTCAGGATTTCCTCCAGCTACAGTCAGCCCGGGGAGATGGAGACCGCCACCTATGACCCCCGCTTCAGCACCAACTGCACCACACGTGAGTGTTCGAGCTGCTAAAATCACTTTCAGATTGACAAACAGCCATTGTTGACATTGATTTTGCATAGATGTTTTATTGAAACAGGGAATGTTTTGATGGGTGTTTTTATATGTTTGTGAGAGTTTGGATTTGGACTTCAAAGTGCAAAATCTAAATGTTTAGGGTTAGGGTTTGTTTTGATCTATTTTTGATCTCTCGTTTTGTTTTGTTTTGTTTTGTTTTGTTTTGTTTTGTTTTGTTTTGTTTTGTTTTGTTTTGTTGAAACAGGGAAGGTTTGATGTTTTTTTATTATTTATGTGTGTGTGGGAGTTTGGATTTGGACTTCAAAGTGCAAAATCTAAATGTTTTGTTTTGTTTATTCAATTTATGAGTTTCAATTCTGCTTTGACAATTTGAAAAAAAAAACATACTGCATTTTTATGTGTACAAATATGGCAACTTATGGTGATAATTATTATACTATATTGTACTAATAATATAATACTATATGCTAAATAAAGCATATGTATTATTTATTTTATAAACTCTAAGTTAGGCTGCACGGTGGCGCAGCACATTCGCCTCACAGCAAGAAGGTCACTGGTTCGAGCCTCGGCTGGGTCAGTTGGCATTTCTGTGTGGAGTTTGCATGTTCTCCCTGTGTTGGCGTGGGTTTCCTCCGGGTGCTCTGGTTTCCCCCACAAGTCCAAAGACATGCGCTGTAGTTGAATTGGGTTGGCTAAATTGTTCGTAGTGTATGTGTGTGAATGAGTGTGTATGTATGTTTCCCAATGATGGGTTGCAGCTGGAAGGGCATCCGCTGCGTAAAACATATGCTGGATAAGTTGGCGGTTCATTCAGCTGTGGCGACCCCTGATTAATAAAGGGACCAAGCCGAAAAGAAAATGAATGAATGAAGCTCAAAGTTTTATGTTTAAATTTTGCTTTGACAATTTGAAAATGGAAAAATAAAAACTGAATGCTGCAATTAGTTTTTTTTTTTCTTTAGCAGGGATAAATATGTTTTGCATGTAAAATATATTTATACCGTAATAAATACTAGCTAGAAAAAAATCATGTAATAATAATAATAATAATAATAATAGTAACAACAATTATTGTTGTTAGTAGTAGTACTTTACCCAAACAAACAAACAAACAAATAAATAAATACATAAATAAATGTAACATTAGTGAATAGGTTTTTTTACATTATTATTATTATTATTATTATTATGTTGTTGTTGTTGTTGTTGTTGTTGTTAAAACTTGTACTTGTCTCAAACGCAACCTACAAAACCAAGCCGTTATTATCCAAGAGTGACAAGTTCTGAGACTGTTCTGTTTTTTTTTTTATCCACTGATTTAACAAAAATTTATACAATCAAATGAGAAAATGGTTTATTGCCTTTTGATTTTTCCGAGGCAGAACTCCAAAATGAGAGTGCGCTCTGATTAGTTTCTGCCCAACCTTATAAAGTCATAAACCTCGAATATAAAATGTTGCGAGTGATTGCAGGGGCCAAAATATTAAATATTGCAATGCAAATGCATCTGCGAGTTTCATCTTATTGCCAAAGTACAGCCAAATTCGCATTACATATTCATATTTTTTTTCTTTCCATTACCCAAATAATATTGCAAACCTTTCAATCAAAGGTGCAGTATTAAAAAAAAAAAGCTATACGAGTTTGTCGCCCAGAAGCAATGCTTTTGCCATTTTTTATTTTTACATATGTAAGGAGAGCAACTGCCACTTCCTCATTTTTCAGCTCCAACATTACCTACACAGCATTCATGCTTTTTAGATCAACGGCAGATTCTTTTCCCCTCTTGCTCCCTATTTTTAATTTTCTCTTTTTTTTCTGCTCTTTGCTTCCTGATTCAATAACTGGCAGGGAAATTGCCCATGTCTGACCGCAGGGAACTGAACGCTGCTTGTCATGCAAATTCAGAGGCAGACAGATCTCTAATTGTTTCAGGGTTGTGTAGTTCAGTAGCCCAGTTTTTTTTTTTCATCTGCCCAAAACAAATCCCTCTGGGGGTCGCTCCGTCAGACAGGCTGTTCTTGTCCTGAGGCACGCTGTGTTCCTCTGTTCTTACTGCTAAATGCCCTGTTCACTCCAGCTCTAATCCACCTCCGTTTGCCTATAATAGATATTAGCAGATTGACGTGCTTTACAGAGTGGCTTGCCTTCCTGAAGCACCTGCCACTGGAGCTCCGATTACCTGCCACCCCGAAAAAAAAAAACACACTCGCTCCATGTGCTGATTTGCAAAGCTAAGGATCCTGCGTGTGTGTTGTGTGTGTACTTGTTTATGTGGTTTACAAGGACACAAAATTGTATAATGATATGAGTGTGATCAAGGGTGAAATTTTGGTTTGAGAACTGAATTTTGTCGATTTAAATATTATTCCCTTTATTTAAATACATGTAGGGACTACGGTGATACAAAATCTATAAAAAAAATAAAATAGGTTGATTAAACAAATAAAATTACTAACTAATCTAAAAATAAATAAATAAATAAATAAATAAATAAATAAATAAATAAATAATAATAATAACAACCATGAACTATGTGTGCTAAATTACCATTTTTTAATATCAATGGCAGCAAAAAATATAATAATAATAATCTAGTCTAATTATATTAAATTTGATCGTAGTTTTAATAATTGTCATGTATAAACAACCACCTTTAGTTAATTAACAAAACAATTAAACATATTTGCATAATTGACTGGTGCTAATTGTCTGTGCAGCACAAATTCCCAAATGATAGACTAACATCAACAGGTATAGACATATTCTGTCTGACAGAAAATCTGACCTGAGCTAATATATGGAACCAATCAACTCAAACTTTAGTTTTTTTTATCCATGTTGACAGTTTAAGTTCCAACAGTAGTTAAAGTAAAGTAAACAAAGTGGCCCCTAATATATTTAGGGGCCACAAACTAGGGATGGGCAATACCAGTTATTTTCTTTCCGATCCGATGCCAAGTATTTCAAGACAAGTATCGTCAATATCAATACTGATACCGATACTTCAATGAAATATTTGATAGTGATTTTATTTATTTTTAAAATCACCTTCAGTATTATTTTAGAATAAAATAGACATAATTTTAATTGTATTTATTCAAATTACAGAACATAATTAAACAAAAATTGGCTATAAAACCACATATATAACCAAAAATAACACATTGCACAAACCTTGTTTAATATAAAAAAAATCTACGTTTCTTCCATTTAACATTTTTTTTTATGAAACAAATGACTGTTGACACTCTCCTTTTGAGCCTGTTTATCTTAAAAAGAAAAAGAAAAGAAAAACATAAAGAGGATCGATACTTCTATTTAGAGATCGATCCTTTTGACACATTGCCAGTAGCGAAAATATAGATACCTAAGGATCAATCTGCCACCCCTACCACAAACAAAAATTACGCACCAATGGAAATTATGCCCCTGGGTATAATCTAGCTGACTGTCATTTTTGAGGGCATGGTAATATTAATCATTCAAAATGCTTAAAAATGATACTTAACAGGGTCTTGACAACATTTTGCACAGTTTTCCTGTGAGGGTTGTGTTTAGGGTTACGGGTAGGGTAAGGCCAAGTTATAAGTGGTTATTATTACACCAATGTGGAGTCCTCGTAAACCATATGTACGTGTGTGTGTGTGTGTGTGTGTGTGTGTGTGTGAAAGAGAGAGAAAGAGAGAGAGAGAGAGAGAGAGAGAGAGAGAGAGAAAACAAACTGCAGCAGCTCACACGAGAATACAAGGATAGTGTTGAAGAACTGAGAGGAGAAATAAACAAATTACAGCAGGACAAAAACACATTAAACACTGAGCTGACAACTGTAAAAGAAGAATTGATCCTCAGAGAGAAAGAAATACAAAGCCTGAGAGAACACACAGAAACCCTCACTCAGCCTACATCGAGCACCAGCCAGACACCACCTGAGACAAACACACAGAGAGCAGACACACATGAGCCCAAACACCCCCGAGATCAGGAGAACACATCCAGAAAGGCAGAAATAGTTATTTTAATGGACTCAAATGGCAAGCACATCAATGAGAAACGGCTATTTCCCAGACACAAAACATTGAAACGCTGGTGCCCAAACACAGCTAGTGCCCTTCTTCAGCTGGACAAAGAGGAACTTGGTAATCCCAGCCACATCATCATACACGTGGGGACGAATGACCTGAAGACACAACAAGAAAGAGTTGCACAGGCCATTACCGAAGTGGCAATTAAAGCAACAGAGGTTTTCCCATCTTCAAAAATAATCATCTCCAACCTTCTACCCAGAACTGATTTCCACCCGTGGACTATACAGAGAGTGAACACAGAGATCTCACGTAGATGTGCTGAAATACCAAACATTCACATCGCACATCACCCTACACTGGGCATTCACCATCTTCAAGACCACGTCCATCTGCATAGAGACAATGTGCATGTGTTTGCTAAAAATCTTAAAGATGTTGCTCTTGGTCGTACCCCAGACAGTCCCTCAAAGAGCAGAAGAGAACTTCACCATCCTCAATCTAAAACACACGCTATTCCAGCATCACCACACAGTGCCTCTTACCCACATCCGGCTGAGCCCTATCCTGCATCTTTGAGAATCCATCAGCAGCACCCACACCATCAGCACCCACGTCCTGTGCCAGCAGACCATCAGCACCCACACCCTGGGCCAATGCATCCACGCCCTGTGCCAGTGTACCCACGTCCTGTGCCAGCAGACCATCAGCATCTACGCCCTGTGTCAGCTCACCCACATCCTCAGCATCCACGCCTTGTGCCAGCAGACCATCAGCATCCACGCCCTGTGCCAGTGCACCCACACCCTCAGCATACACGCCCTGTACCAGCAGACCATCAGCATCCACGCCCTGTGCCAGTGCACCCACACCCTCAGTATCCACGCCCTGTGCCAGTGCACCCACGCCCTGTGCCAGCAAACCATCAGCATCCACGCCCTCTGCCAGTGCACCCACGCCCTCAGCACCCATACCAAATGCCAGCATACCTACACCCTCAGTACCCACGCCCCCAGCCAGCCCCACACCACCATCAACAACGGCAGAATCTTGTAGTACCACCACACCACCAGCAGAGGAAACAGCTTGGACTCAGAGGAGCCTCTGTGATGGGTGATAACACCTGGACAAAGCAGACACCTGCTTTACAGCCCAACAGTCACAGACAAGAACAGGGAAAACTGAGCTACGCTGCAGCACTAAAACAGCCAGTGGACACACACAGCACCAGTCTGAGAGAGATCAAACACATGCTCAATTTAATCTGCTCACGGCTGATGGAATAGTTGTGAGTAAAATACTCAAAATTGCTTGTACTCTAGATAATCTTGTTAATATAAATGACTGTATATGATATTTAGGTATTTTAAGGTTTATATGGATTGGTTCTATTCTAGAGGAATGTTAAAATTGTTTGTTGACCAAATGAAACCGCTGACGATCTCACTGTGGAATATTCAGGGTGTTAACTCATCCAGTCTTGGGTGTAAAGTCAACACCTTGGATTTTAAGAAAAGCATTTCAGACATAGACATCATAATACTTCAGGAAACATGGCGCAGAACTGATGAGGTCACTCTTTGTCCCCCAGGATACCGTGAAATATTTATTTCATCTAAAAAACATGAAAGAATTAAACATGGTAGAGATTCGGGGGGCACAATAATCTGGCACAAACTCCAAATCGATAAATACATCAAATTAATTAAAAAAGAAGAATCTCATATCTGGCTCAAAATAGACAATCAGCTCAGTCAAACGAAAAAGGACATATTCTTATGTGCTCTTTACATTCCTCCATCCGAATCTCCATACTATAATGAAAACATCTTTGAGACCATCCAGACTCAAATAATCCACTTCCAGGCCCAGGGAAGTGTGCTGCTGTGTGGAGATCTCAACGCTAGAACAGGGTCCTTAACTGACTGTACCACAGACAGTGGGAATAAGTACATATTTGGACAGAGTTATCAACAAAACAGTGTAAATACCTCTAGGAATAACTCTGATGCCCAAATAAATAAGAACGGAAAGCTCCTACTTGAGCTCTGTCGAAGCCTCGGTCTGTATCTGGTCAATGGCAGGGTGAGAGGAGACTCTCTGGGGAGATACACCTACAGCTCATTTCTCGGTAGCTCAGCAGTTGACTACATGATCACAGATTTAGATCTGTTCTCTTTCAGTGCATTCACTGTTAAACCACTAACACCTCTATCAGATCACAGCCAAATTACACTTTATATAAAAAGGAACAAGAATACTAATATATTTTCACAATCCAGTAAATTGTATAACATTATAAATAATTATAGATGGGTACAAGACAGCTCTGAAAAATACAGTAACGCAATTGAAGACCCCCAAATAGGTTTACTTTTGGATGAATTTATGGAAAATAGTTATCCTCCTAATGGGGATGGTGTTAATCTAGCTGTAGAAAACATAAATTACATATTTGATTATTTGGCAACGATATCTAATATTAAAACTACTAAGAAAAATTTTAAACAAAAACAAGAGAATGAAAAATGGTATGACTTTGATTGTAAAACAATAAGGAAAAACTTAAGACAACTAGCAAATCAAAAACACAGACAACCAGAGAATACAGATGTACGTCTTCGGTACTGCGAGGAGCTTAAAAAATATAAAAACACAATCAGAAAAAAGAAAGAAGAGTACATCCAGAAACAGCTCAAAACAATTGAAGAATCGGTGGATTCAAGCAATTTCTGGGACAACTGGAACCTCCTTAATAAAAAGAAACATGAACAGCTAACAATACAAAATGGAGACACCTGGAAAAACCACTTTGAGAAACTGTTTAGTAAAATAAACATGAGTACGGAACAATCGCATATATATAATAAGTTAACCCATACAGAGCAAATATTTGGCAAATACCAAAATCCGTTAGACTACCCAATCACAGAAAAAGAGCTAGCAGATAAAATACAAGTCCTACAAACAAAAAAGGCAAGTGGTCCAGACGGTATCCTTAATGAAATGATTAAAAACATAAATCACAAATTCCAATTGGCTATAATGAAACTGTTCAATTTGGTTCTGAGTGTTGGTCATTTTCCTGACATATGGAATAAAGGATTAATAACGCCCATATTCAAAAGTGGAGACAAATCAGACCCTAACAATTACAGAGGCATCTGTGTGAGCAGTAATCTGGGGAAGCTGTTCTGCAGCATCATCAACACCAGACTCATAGGCTTCCTTACAGAGCACAATGTCCTCAGCAAAAGTCAGATTGGGTTTCTGCCAAATTACAGAACATCAGACCATATCTTCACCCTTCAGACTCTGATTGACAAATACGTCAATCAAAACAAAAACAAAATATTTGCTTGCTTTGTAGATTTTCAGAAAGCGTTTGATTCAATTTGGCATGAAGGTTTGCGGTCTAAACTTCTAGAATCAGGTATTGGCGGTAAAACATACAACATTATAAAAACAATGTATTCCAACAATCAGTGCGCAATTAAAATTGGAAATAAGCGAACAGAATTCTTCACTCAGGGACGGGGTGTGAGACAGGGCTGTCCACTGTCACCGACCCTCTTCAATATTTACATCAATCAATTAGCAATGCTCCTAGAGCAAGCAGATACGCCGGGTCTCACACTATACGACTCCAGTGTGAAGTTCCTGCTGTTTGCAGATGATCTGGTGCTGCTGTCGCCAACAGAAGAGGGTCTACAGCAGCAGCTGGATATCCTGCACAGCTTCTGTCAGACCTGGGCCCTGACCGTTAACCCAAAGAAAACCAAAACCCTAATATTCCAGAAAAAACCCAGATGTCAGGGAAAGAAATACAACTTCACCCTTGGTATGACAAAAATTGAACCTGCCACAAGCTACACATACCTTGGGTTGAAAATAAGTGCTAATGGAAGACTAAATCTGGCTGTGAATGAACTGAAAGAGAAAGCAAGAAGGGCTTTTTACGCCATTAAAAAATCAACACAAATAGAAATTCCAGTTGGAATCTGGCTCAAAATTTTCCAGTCAGTGATTGAACCTATAGTGCTATACGGGAGTGAAGTGTGGGGTCCTCTCCTCAGTCATGAGTTTGATAAATGGGATAAAAATCCAATTGAAAGCCTACATGCAGAGTTCTGTAGGAGCATCCTCAGGGTACAGAGGAACACGCCCAGCAATGGATGCAGGGCAGAACTAGGCCAGTATCCTCTACTCATGCGCATTGAGAAACGGGCCGTCAAATTTTGGAAACATATAAAAATGAGTGACCCCAACTCTTATCATTTTAAAGCCCTCAAAAACCAAGAAATGGACACTGAAAAAAGCCCCCTGATTCAGATGGTCCTGAAGCTGCAAACACAAACCAACATAGCAAATATGACTAACAGCAGGCAGCATCAGGACACGGACGTGCTCATCCACAGAACTAAAGCCAATCAAATGATAAATGCACGAAAAGAAGAGTATTTGATTTACTGGAATGAAGCAGCAGGGAAACAAAGTAAACTTCAATGTTATTTAGACTTAAATAGAGATTATACGACAGCAACATATCTGAGTGCAGTAAAGGACAGTAAATTAAGAGCAACACTGACCAAATACAGGCTGAGTGCTCACAGTCTGACTGTAGAGACGGGCCGATACAGACAGAACTGGCAACCCAGAGAGAGCCGCATCTGCCCACACTGTGCCCAGGCAGAGGTAGAGACGGAGGAACACTTCCTCACCCGCTGCACAAACTATCAGCACATCAGAGAAACATTCTACCCCAAACTCCAGAGCATTTACCCTCAATTCACTGAGGTAGACAATACAACACAACTGCAATATTTACTAGGGGAAAAAACTGACTGTATCCTTCTAGCGGCACAATACATTAATGCCTGTCACAAAAAGAGAGAGGAGACCAATAAAAACATCAGTGATGCGCTTGCAAACACACACACACGCACACACACACGCACACACACATCTAGATTATTATAAATGAATCATTGTAAATATACTGATTATTTTTGTTTTTATTACTGTTTTATTCTAAAATGTTGATGTTGTACAGTGTATTCTGATCTAATTTTTTTTTTTTTTTTTTTTTT
>CAIGQV010001319.1:4222430-4248706 GCA_903798115.1 Danio jaintianensis | reverse complement strand
ACAAATCATCACAAACTACAATTCCCATCATTCCGCCACACACACCCAGTTTTCACTTCCACTGATCACACACGCAGCTGCATCCCATCACTATTGATTGTTTGGACTGTTTATACACCTTGCTCCCGTTTGGTCATTGCTCAGTCGTTTGTTATTCTCAGTTGTTGTTTTTGTATGGTATTGTTCGGTCTTGTTGTTTTTGCTCATGTTATGTCTTAGTTTATTGTTTTGTTATTTTGTTGTTTTTCCTGGATGTCCTGTTTTTGCTAGAGATCTCGCCATTAAATTGCTCATGGATCCTATCTCTTGTCCCGTCTGCAATACCTCCCAGTAACGTGAAACGTCAAACCAGGTAAGAAAAAGTAACTCAAAAGTAACGTAACATTACTTCCTATAAAAACGCAACTAGTTACTTTTTTGGAGAGTAACTTAATATTGTAATGGATTACTTTCAAAAGTAACTTTCCCAACACTGCTTCAAGACGTGTAGTTTCAACCACACATGTTTACAATGCTGTTTGCAAATGTTTATTGGAATGATGGATTTGGGAACACCAAATCTCTTAACTATGTTTAAAAGGTTAAAACTTTGGCAAACACACCCCTGATCTGTTATATAGTATCAGACAATCAGTTTGGTAATAGTTGCATTGACAAAGACTTTATTCAGGTTATATTATATTTATTAAACCATAAAAATGTTTTAATATACAAACCACACACTTTTTATTTGTTTTAAAAAGCATACTGTCTCTATTTCAGGTTCTAGACAACAAGCACACAAAGCTTTGTGCAATGATGTAGATATTAATCAACTAGCCAAAAACACCCAAATGTTTCCCAGTGCTGGGTTGCGGCTGGAAGGGTATCCGCCACATAAAACATATGCTAGAGTAATTGGCAGTTCATTACTCTGTGGCAACCCCTAATAAATCATGGACTAAACTGCAAGTAAATAAAATGAATAAAACACTCAAATATTTTTTTTCAGTCACATGATCTGTGAAGAAACCTGGCAGGCAAAACAAATGAGCCGTAAATGGCAGCTTACAATGAGATCTCAATAGAAACACTTCTGTTTCAAGCTACACATATTTGAATCAACAAAAACAAAACACACAAAAAAAGCTATAAACACAAACTGTAGATTTCGGGCACGTGCGATCAACGTACAGAACCCAATGCCATAGTTAAACTCTTTAAAAACAATCAGTTTGAGTTTAATCTGATTAAGAGATTAACATTCATTTGCTCAACATGAGTAAACTTGAGTAAAAAGTAAACTCAAGTTAAGTTCATAGTTATATCCGCAGTATCATTCAAATAGAAGTGATTTGATCTCATTGGTATAAAATGAATTCGCTCTTTAGTTCCATTTAAAGTTTAAACTAAAATAAATTGAAATAACAGTATTCCAATTTGTGGAATGGTGTCATAATTACAGTATATTAATTTGTACCAAATATATTGTGTTTAATAATAATAATAATAATAATAATAATAATAATAATTTACTGTAGTTGTCATGAAGTCTTTAACACTATTTCTGCTGAAATGACTGGTGTTTTGTTTTGCTCTCTCCTCTGTGAATCCGCATTTATTGAATTCTCACCGGATGATATGCCTACGTCCTGCGTCATATGCTAGAATGCCAGAATCTTGTCTAGAATGTGGCAGTAATGCACTTATAAGCTGGATGCCAACCACTGAAAAGCAAGACAGAAGAAACACTCATATGAACTCTATTAACCCCCTAGATTAAGTTGGATGGGAACAGTTTTTTGGCATTATTGTACGTGTGGATGAGTCAGATGTTTTAATAGTACAATTACTATAATTGTCTGAAAAAAAAGAAGACATTATGGTGCAGTTAATTGTTTTGGGTTGTTTAAGTTTATTTATTTATTACTATATTGCTTTTGTTAATTTTAATTGATATTAATGGGCATTTACACTCAGCAGTTAAAAGTAAATACAATCAATCATTCAATCAATAATGACAACACTTTAGTTTAAGTACCAATACTCACTAATAACTACTGGAATATTACCTGCCTATAGTTAAGATAGTGGTTGTTTATTATTAATTATAAAGCACATATTCATCACGACTTTATTTTACATCCCTAATTCTACCTAAACCCAACTACTACCTTAATAACTATTAATAAGCAGCTAATTAGGGGTTAATGGATTATTAATAGTGAGAATTGTACATCAAAATAAAATGTGACCATATAGTAATAAACTAATAAAATAAACAAGTCTGACTGAAACTAAAGCACTTTACCCCCAAGAGAATAAAGAAAATACCGGAGCACTTGAAGGTCATTTCCGATGATCGACAGCCCAGGGTTGATCTTACTGTGACATAGCAGTCAATAAAATACAGATTAGCCATGGCTTTTGTGAACAGGACATTTGTGTACTGGGATTATTGTGTGAAAGGAGCACATAGATAGAGTCATTGGTTCTCATGCCAAAGTTAAGTCACTTTCTTTGTTTGGTCAACAAACTCACAAGTCCTTAAAGTCTGCGCAAAATTGAAATGTATAATGTTTATTTTGCTAGTGCACATTGTTATTCTTTAGATGAACAATTAATCCATGAAGTAAAAAAAAAAATTAAAATACAAAAATAATCTTCAATCAAAATCTGACCATTTGCTTCTGTGTTTGGAGTGGCGGTTCCTCTCTGATGTCAGATACTTTAACCATTACAATAGTCTTAACCATGCCCCCTTACCATTAGTTTGCTATGAGGGAATGATGTGCAAAAAGAAAGCCCTGCCCCCTACTCACTATTCCATGTCAGTTGGCAGCAACATTAGGTTCATGTGGACTTCAGATTCAAGTCATGTGACTCGAGCACCCCACTTCTGATTTTATACATTTACTCCCTGGCTTGTTGTGCAGCAATCTAAATTTACAACGGTTTCACAACGGTTTTTACAACAGTTTACAAACAGTTTCCCAGTACTGGGTTGCAGCTGGAAGGGCATATGCCGGAATAGTTGGCGGTTCATTCCGCTGTGGCGACCCCTGATAAATAAAGGACTAAGCTGAAGGAAATTGAATGAATGTACTAAAAAAACAAAAACAAAACTGAACCGTGCTGCACAGACCAATTATTTGTGCCCCACTGAAGAGCGATGTGTGACCCAATGGACAAAACACAGCCATTTTGATACAGTAACACACTGTGGACCTGATTCAACAATGTACAAAGCAATTTGGACACAATGTTAGAACAAAGCCTTTGTTCTTCACAGATTTTGATATGATTTTGTATGTGAATTAATCTGAAATAACTGGGCATCGGTTGATAATTAGTTGATTTAACAAAGAAATTAACAGCATATGAACACTTGTACACAAATTCAGGGGCAAACAATTATTATTTTTAAGTGACATTCAACTGCTAATAAAAGTAAGGTTGTTTGTTGCTATTACTATCATATTTTACACAGAAAGATCTATATGCTGTGAATTGTCATGACTAGGCTCTCTTCACACTCATAAACGCCCTGGATCGTAGGAATTATCAAAACACATATTTATTAACAATGACACTTACACAGGAACACTGGAATCATACGTGGGACCACACAGGAAGGCAATTCAATACTGGACCCTGGACTGAACTAAACACAGGGCTTAAATACACAGGACATGATTAACTGATTACATACAGGGGTGAGACAGGTGGAAACGCTGAACACGATGGGAATGTAGAACAAAGGAATCGCATGACATAAACAGAAGCACATGGAGCACAACACATGGGGAAATCACATGACAAAAACACAAAACCCTGACATGAGTTAAGTTAGATTAGCATGACTGTAAATTATTTTGAGTTGTTTCATAGACCGGTATTTTAGTTCATTAGTGAATAAAGTACACCAATTAGGCACTTGAGTAAAAGTACAGTCCAATGACTCCAATAGAAGTCACATTTTTCAATTTTACTTGAGTCAAAGTGCAAAGGACTTGATTTGTAATTTACTGAAGTAATGAAAGTGCTTACTGATGAATGTTTATTTTGCAAGAAAGTTGAATTATACCTAAATGTGTCATGCTCTAATAATGGCACTGATAATTCATGATGATTCAATTTTTGTCAATTTTTACTGAAGATGTACTCAGAATGGAGACCTCATAAAAATCAATCAATCAATTTTAAAAAGCTTATTCTTTGATGCAAGAGCAAAAAATGTGTGCAACGTAAGTGGGTGCTTATTTAATGAAAAAAAAACATGTTTGTTTCATGAGAAAAAAAAAAAGCCAAACACGTTTACCACTGAATGCCAAAACACAATCACAGCTGAATTAAACAGTCTCTCTCCTTCCCCTGAGTTTAACCTGTGATGAGTGATAATGCTGGGATTTTTCTCCTCAATTAAACCTCAAAGAAACTAATCTCCACAAAAGCCTTAAACTTTTGTATTACATTGAAAAGTATCCTGAATATTTCCCAAACACACTGGCTTTAGAAGCTTTTAGAGGAAAGGAGGGTTTGGAGGATGCATAAAAAAAGATTTAAAGCTGCTTTTTCAATTCCTGTAGGAAATTGATGCATTTCATCTTGTCAATTAGATCAACCGGTGAGAGCGGAGAAAGACCAAACACCAGAGAGAAAACAGTGATTGGTTTGTGGCGTGCGTGTTTTGCTAAACACTGTGCCGCATGCTGATTCTTTTAGGGAGCAACAAACCATTCAGAGAATCCAGACTGTCTTATTAAAAAAAAAAAAAAAATTTATCAACAGCATTCCCAAACAGTGTGTGAAATATAAATCGGTGGAATCACACACACACACACACATATAGAAATGTGTGTGTATATATATATATATATATATATATATATGTGTTTTTGGTTTAGTAATGTTACTTTGTGTAATATTCTGCTTCAGTGAACCAAATTCATATATTTCATTTAACCTAATGGTAACACTTTAATTAAGGTGTCATGGTTACACTTTCCATGCACCTATTATAGTAATTACTGTTTATTTGCATGTAACTAACCCTAAATCTAACCCACATTCTAACCCCAAACATAAAGTACATGTAATGAATTAATATTGTTCAGTAGTCAAATAAATAGTAACACTATAACTATAACTACGTTCACACTGCGAGGCTTAGTGCTCAAATTAGATTTTCTTCTCAGATCTGATTATTTTGCATAGCTGTTCACATTGTTGTTATAAATGTGGCCAATATCAGATTTGCAGTGTGAACAGATCATGGTCCTAAACTGACCCGCATGCGCAAAAGTGCAGTTACGGAGAGCACAAAATGTCTAATTATGCACACAATGTGTATACTGTATGAAATAAGCACGCTTTCAGATTATGCTTAATATGATTATTGCCCTTTTCACAGACAACCGCGGTGTATTTCATAAACTGTAAAGGCTTGTTCTGCTACTACTAATGTGTATTTTGCCATTTGAAACCTAAAGTAAGTCACTTGTGATTTTAAAACACTAATCATTTGTGATTTATGACAACCGCGGTGCGCGTCTTTCTGACCACCGGTGTAGTGAACTCATCGAGGGTTAATGAGCAGCCGCAGACTGAACTGTGAAGGGGGGTTTGGGTGCTTGAGCACCTGCCCTTTTTTTCTCTCGGAGAGAAAGTTCATCCTTAAAATGAAAGTGCCCCCTCCTTTGCGCACTGATCCTCTATCCTTATAATGCTCTTCAGCTTCGCGATCAACCCATGCCCCAATCATTAATCAGATTGGTTAACAAGCACCAGTTTTGCCTTCAAAACTGATGAACAACCAAATTTCGGTGGTAAAATAATTGCTCTGTGTGCTATTCTACTATGCTGCTGAGGAGTAGATGATGTTTGCAGCACAGAATGATGACGCATGTCGCTCAAAGATTATGTAAAAGTCACATGAAATCCTACATAACCGTTCACACTGAAGTCGCATTGCAAAACATCAGATCTGTGCCTGATTTATTACCACATACCGTATAAAAGTGGAATAAATCTGAATTAAAAAGACCAGATTCCATGCGGTATGGGCTGTTCACACTGTCAAGACAAAAAACAGATCTGAAAAAAAGAATATTCGGGCCACATTTGCCTGCAGTGCGAACGTAGCCTATGTGACCTTAAAATAAAGTGTAACCCATCTAATTTATTAATCACACATACTTAAGTTTTCAGTGTTTTGAGGAATAATGAGTGTATACTAACTTACAGTACCTTTTGATTGACTGTTTCAGCAGATGTGTGATTTTCAAAGACAACCTATTTTTGATGTTAAACAAATGGTGATACGTGATAGATTAGATTTCATGGTCATGCATTTAAGCGCATGGTCTACAGGTGCACATACGGCATGTGCAAATCCACTTTTTTATGGAGGGGGAAAACAATTGCATGTCCAGCAAGAGGGGTCTGGATGCAGACCTGATGCATTGCAATCTGAGCCGCATCCAATGCACCCCTAACCCTACCCCTCACAGTGACGTCACTAGCTCCAATTCAATTCAATTCAATTCATCTTTACTTCTATAGGGCTTTTACAATGTAGATTGTGTCAAAGCAGCTTAACATAAGTTCTAGTAAATTGAAACTGTGTCAGTTGAAGACTGAAGAGCAAATTCATCGATGCACAGCTCCACAAGTCCCAAAAGGCTGCATCCAGATACTATTGTGTCCAGCACATAGTCTAAAAGGGTTGGTGTGTAACGTGCATTAAACCAATCAGAGTCTCATCTCTCATTCCCTTTAAGAGCCAGTTGCGTTCGTGCCATGGAGCATGGCAGACTTTGTATGCAAAAAAACAAACAAAATGCTTCAATAGCAAGGAAACTGATCTGTTTGTGTGTAAGGTTAAAGCATGTCAGAAGACCATCTACAGAACAGGTCTCCCTTCACCAAAGCCCCCTGAGATGAAGGTAGTGGTAGTTTTTAAATTTATGTAGACAATCTTTTAAATTTTTATTATTTCATTTTTCATATTTAATTATATTTATGTGCTGCTGCACATCTCTGTATATGTAATAAGCAACATGACCAGACATTTTGGACTAACTATGTGCTCATTAAATAACAAAAAAAGAAAACTACATCACTGCTTTTAGTTGGTCAACGGTGAGGTTTATTTTAGCTGCCTTTAAAAAGCAACACGTCAACAATGCGGTTCAACACACCTCCTTTTCAGACCAGCATGGCCATATCCACATAAATTGGCACAAATGCATTTGCTATTTAAATAATATAATGCAGGACATGAAAATGATACTTGAGCTGGGCTGAAATTATGAAAAAAACAAAACAAAAACAAAAAAACACTTGTGCTGAGTGTATGATAGGGCCCCCTGTTTTACTGTTTAACTTCCATGTGTGAGCATAAGTGTCTATTAAAATGCGAACTATGCATCCAATTTTACTTTCTTTTTTTTATATAAGTACATACATACAAATATTTGACAAGGAAAGTGACTTGTGAACACTTACTGTACCTATCGGTGCTCTAGATTTGCCAGTTTCCGGCCGTTGACTGATTATTTTCCCGCTTAGACTTCAGGGCACGTTCATGCATTCACAGTGGTATGAACCATTATAGGGGTGGTCAAATGTTAGTTTATATTATTTATTATTTTACTTATTTGTTATTCTATAATTTACTTTACTTATTTACAAATCAGAGCAAGCGCAGATCAGAGCAAACTATTTCTGATTCATTTCTAAGCATTTTGAATTACGATGACAAGGCATGTTCTCGTAAACCACCTTTTCAAAGTAACACCTAGGTCATACCCATATCATTATACAATTGTGTGTCCGTGTAAACCACATAAACACATACAGGCACACACACACACAAACACGCGCGCACACGCACACACACACACACATGTTTGTTTTTGTGAAAAGTGAGTACATTACATAGGTTTCCATTGATTTTATACAGCACAAACCGTATTTTGTATTGCCCTAACCCCACCCTACCCCTAAACCCAACCATCACAGGAAACAGTGTACAGCTTTACTCTCTGATTAAACTCATTCTGTGTGATTTATAAGCTTTTTGAGAAATGAGGACATCAGCTGTGTCCTCATATTTCACCTCCTTTTTGTAATACCTGTGTCATACCTATGTCATTATACAGATTTGTGTCCTGACATGTCACAAAAACACGTACACACGCACACACACACACACACACACACACACAAATGCTAGCTTTACGCATGTTGAGCATTTAAACAGGTGTTAATAACAGTTAATGGAGCAGAAACATCTGTTGTTTTGTTGTGCGTTATTGCAGGCTGGGTTTGATTTTTATTTAATTTACTTATTTATTTATTTTTGTCAGGATACAATGGTGAAACAATGCATCACATAAAGCAATACAAAATTCATGCAAAATATGCTGCAGTCCATTAGAATACAAAACCTCTTGCCACATGATATATGATGCATTACAAAAAACCAGCATGTCTTTTTTTATGTGTATTAAATGACAACGGAATGAGCACACAACCACTGTAATGGCAAAAACAGTGTGTAGCTGATGTACTTTTACATTTGGTTTTCATAAAGAAACCATACGTCAATTTCACAGAAAAGAGCGACTGTGTGTGCCAATTTAAACATCCTGTAGACTTACAGACACAGGCACCATTTTAACAGCAGAAAAAAACAAACAAACAAACATTCATTCATTAATTTTCCTTCGGCTTAGTCCCTTTATTCATCAGGAGTCGCCACAGCAGAATGAACCGCCATCTCATCCAGCATATGTTTTACACAGCGGATGCCCTTCCAGATGCAACCCAGTACTGGGAAACATCCATACACACTCATTCACACACATACACTACGGACAATTTAGTTTATTGAATTCACCTATAGCACATGTCTTTGGACTGTGGGGGAGAACATGCAAACTCCACACAGAAATGCCAACTGGCCCAGCTGGGAGTCGAACCAGCGACCTTCTTGCTGTGAGGTGACAGTGCTAACCACTGAGCCACCGTGTCGCCCAAAAACTAAACAAAGAATCATTTTCCTGAAGGCTGTACACATTTAGGGTACAACAGTTGCTCTTTGGGTCAATTTTGACCCGCAAGATATAAAACAATTTTTACACCACAAAAACTACTGGCACACAATGACACACACCTCTCTCCCCTCAAGCACGCACGCACGCACACACACACACGCACACATGCACACACACACACACACACACACACAATAAGAATCTGCTGCTTTATTTTTTAGAAATACTGTTTTGCTAAAAACCTTTTACGCTTATGCAAGTGATTTTAGAATTAGAAGTATACCATTTACTTTAATCAAAAACGAGTGTTTCCCACTGCTTATAAATCAATGAAATACACCACAGTGATGAGACAAAACCTAGACATTAAAGGTGCAGTATGTAAGTTTGACACCCGGTGGTTGAACTAGGTATTGCGTTCCTGGATCCAAACACGCACCTGTGCAGGTTGCCAGATTGAGGACCAACAGGAGCGAGCCTAACTATCGAGCCTAAACGCTGATTTAAGGCTGATTTAAATCATGTTCTAAACGGCACGCGATAAAAAGAATATTTTCATATGAAAAGGAGTTTTTCTTACAATACCTGCAATTTATATCTTTGAAACGGTTTCTATTTTTTGCAGCTGAACAACAGAAAACTTGATGACATGATCACCTCAGGTACACCTCATGTGCTTTATTCAGTGTTGAATGCCATTTTACATTACATTTATTGCCATACTACTGAAAGCAGCAGCAGATAGTTCACCTCAGATCTTGAAAATAAAATAAACCCTTTAAAATTGAACTTTAGAACTGTGACTCAAAACAAACACATATCAGTGATTCAGCATGTACATTTAATAATGTTAAAGAGGTTTAATATGAATTAATTAGATCATAAACCTTACCATTTCACGAGTGAGTTCATATTCTGTGCTTCTGAATGGCTGTATTTAAATTTCTGTCGTGTTTCGTCTGGTGCACAGCCAAACTGCTTATCACTGCAAATCTCCTCATGTAGCGTGTTGAAAGGACACAACGTTACAATGTAACCTGCTCACCTAATGTTTACGTTCGTAATATTTATATTATTTGGTAATTAATAACCTCATGTGGAACTTTGAATCTGCGTCTCATTTCAGAGTCTGCTACTGTCACGGGCGCATGTTTTGAGAGACTGAATGGATGAAATATGTGATTTTCCAACAAGGCAACCCAGGGTGCTGAAATATAATTGGCTAAAGTGGCAGTGGGTGGGTTAAAAGAATTCAGCATTGTTTTTCAGATAAACAAGAATGTACACTTAGCGTGTTTCTTCAATATCTGCAAACATATTATGGTATTTTTATGCTTATGAAGAGTCGAAAACTTGCATATAGCACCTTTAACAGAGTTTGTGTTGAAGATGAAGTTGTTTATTCATGCAAAACAAACTTGAGGATTGAAATTCAATTCAGCTGCATAATTTTAGAGGTTTAGTCAAGGCGGGTCATTTTGACCCGAAGGGCGAACACTGTATACAGAATTCTAAGACGACAGTGGGGTTAAAAAAAACAAAAACATATTGATATAGCAATTGAAACAAGTGCTTTCCTGAAACCTAAAACCCTCAATAAATAAATAAAACAAACTGTAAGCTGTGTGAGACTGTTCAACCTCAGTGGAATTGTCACAATGTGGACCGTGTTTGGTGTAGCACCGCTGAAAGCACACAGCTGCCCAAATTGATTTGTAGCAAGCAGCGGGTTCCAGAGATGGTTTGTCCATGCTTCAGAAACAAAATTGTGTTTGGCTTCCCATTCAGCTCATAACTAAATAAAACAAGCCGTTTGACTATAAAGAAGGATTAAGAGGTAGATCGGAGGTCCTTCAACATTGCCAAACTAAATAACCAAATCAAATACGCAGTCAGTCTTCTCCTATTATCTTGGGCACCCATATACTGTACGTGCCAGTTGTGGATTGCTGGCTTCTGGTATGGTAGATGTTTTATCAGTAACTTCATTATTTAGTTGCAGGCCTCCTACGTGCAAAAACAGTTCCCATACCATTTTTTTTCTTCTTTGAAATGCACTATTGATCAAATGTTTGGGGTCAAAAGTTCAACATTCATGTGATCCAGTTCAAGTCAAGTCATTTTATTGTACTTTTTAGAATAGGCATTATTTGAAAATACATTTACATGCAGTAATGCTGTCATTAATGCCTTTGTTATTTTCCTTATAGCAAGATAGACCATGAGGTAACTGAGTAGTATTATATGATGCTTTGAATGAATGAATGAATGAATGAATGAATGAATAAATGAATGAATGAATGAATGAAAGACAGTTTCGGTTTATATACTATTTATCTACTGAGTGATATTAATTAATTACATGAACTTACTATGTAGTTGGGGTTAGAATGTGGGCTAGGTTTAGGGTTAGTTACATGTAATCATGCATAATGCTTTGTAATTACTATAGTAAGTGTATGGAACGTGTAATTATGTCACCTTAATTTAAAGTGCTATAAAATAAATGCATAAAAAATAAAGCACTTTACTATTGTTGTCTTTGGTAAATCTTTGGTAAATTGCCTTTGCAAATCATCACAGCATATAATTTTATATTTATATATATATATAATTTTTTTTTTTTTTTTTTTTGCACAAGCTTTCAGAAAATCTAGCCCCTAGTGTTTATTATAAATATTCTATGTCTATTTGCCATTATTTAACATAGTGTTGTGTAAACATAACTTTAAACTAGTCAGAAATACTTCGATCTGTTATTTTTTTTTAGCCACGAGCATTTGAAGTATATGAAATCTCTGAACATTTACACAAGTTTGAATCAAAGACGTTTCCTCTTTTCAGGATTTGTCCATCGTGTGAAGTTTCTGAATTCTCGATTTCACCATGTTTTTATTTTTATTTTATATTTTACTTAGGATGAAAGCCTGATATCGCACCTTTGTACCGTGGTCTTTTAATAAACGAAAAAGGCCTCTTCTCACGCCACAGAGCAGCGCCCGTCATCTTCCAAAGGCCCATGCCTTTGATAATAATTTTAAAGCACATACAGGCAAAGGAAAGAGTATGATAAATAATAGATCCAAAGACAATCCTTTGTTTTTTTTTATATTGTTTTTTCTTTTTCTGTTTTCCTTCCACATTTCTGCTCTCATCTTGTCAAGAGATCACTGAACAAAGCTCAAAGCTAGCTGTACGTTAGCTGAGATGTCCTCACGGAGCCTTATCTTTATGCTAGTTCTGTGTAAACATAAAACAAGGTCTTTTATTTATGCATCAGTGTGATGGGAGGAAAAAAAAAAGAATGTGAATCTTTGAAAGCACTTCCGTTTTAACCTCACACGGATTACAATAGCCTGCGTGGTGCTGCCCTTATTGAGTACTCTGCGGAACTTAAGCACTTGTTTTTTCTTTACTCCGAGTCTTACATAAAGCTCGACTTGTATTTTATCTCTCACTTTCTCTTTCCTCTGTTCTCCTCAAACTCTAATTGTATTTTTCAAGCATGTAAAACATCTTTCCCCTGCTGAGTTTGCCCATTGAAACTGGCGCGTGGTTGGAAAAAAGCAGGAAATAGTACCTGTGCTTCTGTTGTTGCAATAGCAGAAGGAGCCAAACAGCTTTGGTGAAAGATGTGGAAGCTATAGGGGAGAATTAGTGAAAGTGAAGTGCTCTGACTCGCACCTTACAGCTAATGCAAGGCTCTTGTTCATACGCTTAATCCACTGTGTTCTGCTGCTGGGACTTCACACAGTCCTGCTGAACTGTTTTAAAGGGATATTTCTCTGGAAATTAAGACATATCATTATCAGGTCTTGTTGACTCCTTTCCATTAGTTAGGCAGGTCCATATTTCCGTTGTTGTTGTTGTTGTTTTTCTTCTTCTTCTTCTTCCCTGCATTCTTTTAGCGCATAACTAGTGCTGCAGTTTTTGTCCCAGACCCTTGAAAGTGGGGTCAGATTGTGCGGTTTTATAGGAAACGGCGTGCTAAGACTTTAATAAGGGGTCAGGCTTTGTTTCCTCCAAACACCCTAGCAACTCCCTAGCTATGAGTTAGAAACCACCTAGCAAACTCTCAGAACACCCTGGCAACCTCCTAGCAGTGACATAGCAACCACTCAGAACACCCTAGCAACCGCCTAGCTATGAGTTAGAAACCACCTAGCAAACTCTCAGAACACTCTGGCAACCTCCTAGCAATGACATAGCAACCACTCAGAACATCCTAGCAATGCCCTATCAACCATTCAGAACACCCTAGCAATACCTTAGCAACTGCCTAGCAATCACTCAGAACAACTTAGATACCACCTAGAAACACTTTAACAACCACCTTGTAACCACTCAGAACACCCTAGCAACACCTAGAAACCACTCAAAACACCCTAGCAACCACCTTTTAAAACCTTAGAAATCACCCAGAACACCCTAGCAACTAAAAACACACAATAAGCCATTTCTCAGCACTGTCTTGGTATAGGACAGTACAGTAATGCATTGTACCCCATAGATTTGCCATGGCAAACCGCACTTATATTTTCTTCAGGAAATGTACACATCTAGTTGACTTGTATTATTTGGAGTCCTTTTTAAAGACGTTAAGCTCAAGTTTCCATTTATTATCTTTTTGTTGATAACAGTCCTTACAGAAATCTATATAAATACATATAAATATACAACAGTAATGTGCTACGTTTCTTAATATAAATAACATGTAGTTTATGCATGTTCATTACAGCATGATTTGACCACATCTGTGTCTCAATGCAGAATGTCTAGTCAAATCAAGTCACTTTATTTATGTAATGGTATTTTTTCACATTTATACATTGTGGATTGTGTCAAAACAATTTCAGAAGGACAAAAAACAAAACAAAAAGATAAAGTAAAAAGGATCCAAAATTCCAGCAATTGAAAGGAAGTGGCCAACAAAACAAATCTTGGGATAATAATAATAATAATAAATAATAATAATGTTTACAGCAAGAAGGTCGCTGGTTCGAGCCTCGGCTGGGTCAGTTGGCATTTCTGTGTGGAGTTTGCATGTTCTCCCCGTGTTGGCGTGGGTTTCCTCCGGGTGCTCCGGTTTCCCCCACAAGTCCAAAGACATGTGGTATAGGTGAATTGGGTAGGCTAAATTGTCCGTAGTGTATGGGTGTTTCCCAGTGATGGGTTGCAGCTGGAAGGGCATCCACTGCGTAAAACATATGCTGGATAAGTTGGCGGTTCATTCCGCTGTGGCGACCCCTGATTAATAAAGGGACTAAGCCGAAAATGAATGAATGAATAATAATGTTATTGTTGTATTTGTTTATTTATTTATTCATTCATTTTCTTTTCGGCTTAGTCCCTTTATTAATCTGGGGTCGCCACAGCGGAATGAACCACCTTTATTTATTTTATTTATTTATTTATTTATTATAATTATGACATTGGAATTTGGAATTTGTTTATTGCTCTAGATGCTGGGTTTTCAGCAGTGCTATAATTTTCTCAATGTAAAATACAATTAAAAGACGCTGACATAACTCCATAAGACTAAACGTGATCTGTCACATAATTTTCACAAAGAAAACAAGGAAATCTCCAAGCTTTCGCCCTTTTTGCTCATGTAGATTGTCTGCAGTGTGGGTTATGAAAGATCAGATTTGACAGCGAGGGTAAACCATCAGTTGACAAAAGGATTGTAAATCTAATTTGAACACATATCACACAACGCCTTCTCCTTTGGGCAAATAATACCTGACTAAAGCTTTTGACTGATGTTTTCGTTTCGGGATCTTGACAGAAAAACAGCCGAGCCTTGATCATTATTGAGATTAGGTGGGACTTTGTTTCTTACTTTGATAGGAAATTGTGCTCCAGGCTGAACGCTCAAGTGAATGATCCAGCGTTAGATGGAAATCTGATCCAGATACACACAGGGAAATCTGCCAACTTTGACACGAACCTGATTAGCTTACAACTTCATACGATGCATCCGATTTCCACTCGGTAAGACCCGTGACTTCATTACCTGCTAATTGAATAACAAAGCTAAACACACAAACAAAATATATCCAATAATACTATCTGGCACTTAGTACTAGGAGGAATTTGAGCTATTTGGTGTTGTGCCATATTGATTGTTTGATTGACAGATTGAGTCATTTATGCATCTTTTTTTAGATGAATCTTTTATTTTAAGCTGCAGGTTTTATTTAAATTTTTTATAAAATGTGACAGATTGTGGTAGTATTTTTTACAAATGTTTTTAAGCTGTCAGTAGCTATGTTTACACCTACGTCGTGAATTAAACAGCCCAGGCTCATTGGAAATTTGCTCAGGGCTACATTTTTGAGAACCGAAGACCCTAGACTATGTATTTTCTCAGTTTTTGTTTTCACAAATCCACTTGCCGGCAGCTAGCTCTCTGCAACTCTCACATGGTCGCCCACTGAAGCTAAGCAGGGCTGTGCCCGGTCAGTACCTGTATGGGAGACCACATGGGAAAGCTTGGTTGCTGCCGGAAGTAGTGTTAGTGAGACCAGCAGGAGGCACTCAACCTGCAGTCTGTGTGGGTCCTAATGCCCCAGTACATTGATGGGGAATTTATACTGCTCAGTGAGTGCCGTCTTTCGGATGAGACGCTAAACCGAGGTCCCGACTCATTAAAAATTCCAAGATGTCCTTTGAAAAAGAGTAGGGGTTTAACCCCGGCATCCTGTGCATCATCGCCTCCTAACCATCCCCATATGTTGATTGGTTTCATCACACTGTCTCCTCTCCAACAATCACTGGTGTGTGGTGTGCGGTCTGGCGCAATGTGGCTGCCGTCGCCTCATCCAGGTGGATGCTGCACACTGGTGATGGATGAGGAGATTCCCCCAAAAATGTGTAAAAGCGCTTTGAGTGTCCAGAAACCACTATATAAATGTAAGGAATTATTATTATTACTAGAGGGCGCCATGGATATTTTTGACAATCTCAAATACATTACTGGGGCACACTTTCTCATATGTGCCATTTCTCGTAAATCCATTGGATCCAATGCTGTGTGTATTTCTGTGCATCTCAACGTCCTTCTTGCATGTGTTCATGAGAGAAGCTGGTTGGACTGTCGTAGTGTATAATATATCAGCTTGATATCGACGGATCCACACACCCCCTTTCCTAAACCCAACCGACAACAACTTCATTTCTGGAGGAGCTGTGCTAATGAATGTCAGTATAAGTCTATTATATTCTGGAAAAATATATTTTATGCCAGACCATAACTGTCAACCCTTCTGTTTTTCCCGGGATTCTCCAGGATTTTTAATCTTTCTATGAAGGGTGGCAATAAACATTAAAGAGCAGATCCTCCCTATACACAACCCATACCACCGAACCACAAGGGAATGCCCTTTGCTCTTAAATGTGAATCTGTTCTGTGCTTTGATTTTATTTAGGCATGAAAACACTTTGAAATAAATATAAAAATGACGGGATTCCCTTCCTTTCCATTACAGGCGCCGTTGCCCCTCCTGTGCAATAATATTCTTTATAATAGCTATTCATTTTAATAGGCTAAACTGTTTGCTAATTCATTTGCAGCTTTTTCTAATGTATACTATTTATTCTATCCTTTGTTAATAATAATAATAAAACATACTGACCATTTCAACTGTTTATTTACAATGAAACAGCTCCAGATTAACATATTTAGTCATTTGGGGAATTTTTTGGGGGGTATCCCTTATTTTCACATCCCAATGTTGACAGGTATGTGCCAGACTGCTTCAAATATGAGTGTCAGATCAATGCTACTCCAGAAGGATTTGTCACGATCAGCATTTCATGCTCTCAAATATCACATTTTTGAGAACATTTTCCAAATTCCCTTGCTGAATATACTAGCTAACATGCTAATGTGGCTAACTAAATGGCCAACCATTTGTTTCTGAATGTTTTCATGGCAACCATAAATGATTATCAGTGTAATTTGTAAACTCTCAGCTCAAGTAACATCACTTTATTAGTAGTGTAATGTTTATTTGCAACGGCCTGCACATATGAACAGAGCATTAAGATGCTACTCAATGAGTTTAATCAACTTTACTTCAAAACAACTGCATATATTTTCCACAAACCATTCAGAAACGTCCCGATGCTGTCTAGAAGTTACAACCTCTTCCTGTACGTCGTTGAACTACTCCGGTTTAAAGATGTAAGAACATTTCTACTGGTAATATCTTACTTGTTTTGTTGTTTGCGGATTGTCAAAATAGCATGTAAAAGCTCCATACTTATCTAGAAAACAGCCGATCGCACACAAAAACTGTTTTTGCTCAAATGCGAATATGACAAGCTGTAATACATTGTAATGAATAATAAATAGGGTATATTGAGTTGAATCTTCGCAGACATTCTGGAGATACCATGTATTTATTTATATCTTATGGAATGGGGCATAATATGCCACCTTTAATAACTACTTAAAAGTGCTGTATGTAAGTTTTTGACTCTTCTAAAGCATAAAAATACCATAATATGTTTGCAGACATTTAAGAAACATGCTAAGTGAACATTCTTGTTTATCTGAAAAACAATGCTGAAGTCAGTTATTCTGCTTTGAAAATGTCTGTTACATGTTGGAGTGCTGTCTTTGTTTTGATTCTTTTAACCCGCCCACTGCCAGTTTAGCCAATTATATTTCAGCACCCCGGGTTGCCTTGTTGGAAAACCACGTATTTCATTTATTCAGTCAGAAAGGCTCTAAAGGCATGCACCTGTGACCGAAATGCGACCTCTGGTGGACAGTAGCAGACTCGAAACGAGACGCAGATTTAGAGCTCCACATGATGTGTTTATTAATTAGTAAATACTATAAAAATTACCAATGTAAACATTAGGTGAGCAGGTTACATTGTAACCCCGTGTCCTAACAACATACTACGTGACGAGATTTGCAGTAAGCAATTTGGCTGTTTGCACCAGACGAAACAAGCCATTCAGAAGCACAGAATATGCACTCACTCACGAAATGGTAAGGTTTATGATCTAATTAATACATAAAAACCTCTTTGACATTATTAAATGTAAATGCTGAACCACTGATAGGCTATGTGTTGGTTTTGAGTCTAAAGTTCTAAAGTTCAAAACGGTTTATTTCATTTTCAAAATCTGAGGTGAACTATCTGCTGCTGCTTTCAGTAGTATGGCAATAAATGTCATGTAAAATGGCATTCAAACATACATTACTAGCATTTAACACTGAATAAAGCACATGAGGTGTACTTGAGTTAAACATTGTCAGTTTATCCTCTTGTTCACCTGCAAGAAATAGAAGACGTTTCTAAAATGTAAATTTCAGGTGTTGGTTGCTAGGATCATCAATCATCATCAAATGCGATCAAGAGTGAGTTTTACAAGTTTAACACGTTTTTAAAACAGTGCATGTTTGTAATGAATTACAGCGAATTTACTTCAGCTTTTACTTTATCACCACAGCCGCGTGTCAGTACAATTAAAAAAAAGAAGACGCTTCAATCCCGGGTTGTGGACGTTAAATCAGCTTTATTTTGTACATTAACATAACGGATATCCATACAGCAGTGGATATTAATGTGTATCCTGTCACATTTGCCGTGCAAAAACAGTGCAAAGCTAAACGTTTGTGTGAACGTAAAGCGTGTGTGTCCGCTGTGTGTGTGTGTGTGTGTGTGTGTGAACTTTGTAACGACATTGTGTGTGACTCATCGTTGCAACTCCACAACAAATACATCAAATAATCATTGGGAAAGTTCTTACTGTAATATTTCTCACAAACGTTACTTGAGATCTGCTTCCTTCATGTCTGTCTGTTATCTGAGGCAGCCGACGGCGGAAACTGAGGCACTCTGACAGGCACGTGGGAACGGTGGGCAGGGAGGACTAGCATTAAAGGCATAGTCCACCAAAACAGCTACAAGATGCTAAAAGCTAAAAATTACAAACTTCTGAAAGGTATAATAAATAATCTGATGGGTGTTTTGAGCTGAAAGTTTACAGACACATTCTGGAGACACAAAAGACTTATATTAAATCTGGAAAAAGGGGTAAACTAGGTGCCCTTTAATGATGAATTTATTTACCTGGCTATTACACCGAGTTAATCCTGTTAATGCTAGCTCAGGAAATTAAAGACACTACCACAACAGATTGTGACCTTTACATGAAGTATCCGACAAGCATATGTTATTGCAGACATTCTTAAGAACATTCTGTGTAAGGGGTCTATTTTCCTGCACGAGGTCAGTCTGACATGAATCCTGTCCTGTTTAATAGCATATTAGCTATTCTGAAGCAATAATGTATTACTAATAAATTAATTCAATTAATACACATATTTAAAAAGATGTGTTATTTATTGTTCTTATTCTTTGGCATTGTGGTATATTTTAAAATGTTACATTTACAAACTAAACTTTACAGTAAATTTGAGTACTTATGCTTACCTATCAAATATAAACTAGTTTCCAATGTTAACACAAATAACTATAATTTTAATGCTTGCGAAGAATAGGGAGCAGGGTTTTATTCTTTTTATCTCCAAAAGATTTTAAAGCTGTCCTTGCTTTACTTGAGAGTAGCTGCTCAGCTGTTTTAGTTTCCAGTGGTCATTTGGTCACTGAATATTAATTATTAACTTTTACATTACTTTAATAATCTATCTAAACCATTTAAAAGGGGAAAGCACATATTTAATTTTTATTATATTCATAAATTTTTCACAATTTGAGATATTCGGATTACTGAAAATAATCATCTATCTATCTATCTATTCTTTAAGCAATGAAATGCTGCACAGCTTGTAAGAGTGTATATACACTAACGTTTGAAAACAATAAATATTGTCTATGTTCTTATTCATTCAGTCAATCAGTCAGTCATTCAGTCTAACTAAAATGCAAGTATAAAGCACACATAAAAATCAATGTTGAGTCTGTGGGAGCTCTTCATCTAAATTGCCTAAAGATAAAGATAAACGATGCTGTACATGTTTATGGTTTTGCTTCAGCTAAGTGATTGAAGAAGAGAAAAAGAATCACATTTCTTGTAAGAGCTGGAAAAATCAGGTTAGTTTTTTTTAAGAAGAAGGGATAGTTCACAAAAAAAAAAAAAAACTCATCCTTGACTTGTTCCAAACCATTTTTTTGTTCTTTTGAACACAAAAGAAAATATACTGAAGAATATTGTAAACAGGTAAACATTGACTGTGTTTCTCTTACTATGGATGGTTCAATGGTTACAGGTTTCCAGCTTTCTTAAAAATATCTTATTTTATGTTCAACAGGAAAAAAAAAGAAAACTCAAAGAGGTTTGGAACAAGTCAAGAGTGAGTAAATGATGTCATAATTTAGATTTTGGAAGAAACTATCCCTTTAACCGCCGGGGATCAGAAAGAATAGAGGTTCTGGAAGACAATTTTGTGATGGCACCACTATTACTGTTCGCTTAATGACCACAAGATCATATGCTGGAGAAAATGTCCTTCCGTGTTCTGTATCATCCAGCTGTATTATATAAAAAAAAAAAGATAAAAGGGTGGAGGAGGCTTCTATGTCAAAGATGCAGAGTTTCTCATTCAAAGGCCTTTGCAACTCTATAGCGCAGATGAAAGGAAACCCCTATGAGGTTATTATGATCTGCTATCTGACTATGCAGTGAAGGAGAGAGAATGAGAGAGAGTAAAAAAAGAAGGGCAAAGTACGTAGATTGCATTAAAACTAATTTGCTTACAGTGTCTTCAGCTAACGATAAGAATCAGGCAGCTGCCGAAGCCTGTCATATGCCATTACCCTCAGCCAGCCACTTCAAGTGTGAAGCACTCTCTCCATTTTCAAGAATTTAAAATGGATTGGAATATGATAACATGTTGTTTCCTTCATGTCAGTTTTCTCTTTCTGGAACCTGCTCCACTGACAGTGGGAGGCCGGACCAAAAGATTTCTGTTCGCAAGCATTGAGATAATTTGTTCCGCTTTACACACCTTGGTTTTTTGGTTAAAGATCATGAACATGAGTGATTTACAAAAAGTGTGAAAGAGAGCATGTGTAGGAAATTTAACAGGCACCTTAAAAAGAACAAAAACAAAACTTAACTCCATTGATAACAATGACAATTCATTCTGAAGTGTTTCTCCTGCAATTACCCAGCACACATTTGTCCCAGCTGCCTCTGGAGAAAATCACCTAGCACTACAACAAAACAATTGGTGCATTTGCCTGTTTACGCCAAGAACCACTTGTTGAAAAGATTAATGGACAGCTTTAACGCATTTTGTTTCTGAAAAAGCTCTGTTGGACTGTTAAAGCAACCGAAAACACTATGAGACACGCTCTTTTAACCCGAGGAATGGTTTTCTGTGGCAAGCTGTCTGAACGCATGATCTGCTCTCGTTAGCTGAAAAGGTTAGAAAACGACAAGTGCATTTGAATTTAAATTCACCCAAATTACTATGTAGAGCTACAGCTGTCGCTCCTAACTGACAGTGCTCGGCAGTCATGATTTGTCATGAGGTTGTTTAGTGTTGCAAGACTGCAAACAAAAAAGGCAGATGTCAACAATTGGGGTTTGTTTTTTGAAAGTAGTATTACTAACAAGCTTACAACACTGTAAAAAAAAAAAAACAGTTCATTGTTTTATTTAAAAAAAATGAATAAACCTGTTGCCTTGAAAGTGACAAGCTGATTTTACTTAAAAACAAAACAAATGTGTAAACCCTTTGTAACTTTGAATTGTTCATTTTTATAACACACATATTTCATTTACTTAATAATTTTGAGGCAATGAGTTTACTCACTTTTCTTTTATTTTTATTTTTTTTACAATGTAGCCTGTTGTGCATGCACTTATATCTAATTATTACAGGGTTGCGGGCGGCATGGTGGCTCAGTGGTTAGCACTGTTGCCTCACAGCAAGAAGTTCAGTCCAAAGACATGTGCTATAGACCATTTTGAGGGATGTAAACAAAAACAATGGTCCCAATGTATTTCCTGTTTTACATTTTTAATTTCTATAGCTTCCGAGAATCCAGAAAGAGCCACATATTGATAAATAATGTTATGATAGCTGTTTTAACATTAAGTTACGATTGAATTGACTGTTAAACCGATTGATTGTTACAGTTATGAAATAGTTTGATAACAAGCAGGAAATGTTCATGGGCCAATGACATCCCCACATTGAAATGGTCTGAGTGAATTGGATGAAATAAATTGGCCGTAGTGTATGAGTGCGTGTGTGAATGTGAGAGTGTATGGGTGTTTCCCAGTACTAGGTTGTGGCTGGAAGGGCATCCGCTGTGTAAAACATATGCCAGAATATTTGACGGTTCATTCCGCTGTGGCGACCTCTGAAACAGAGACTAAGCCGAAGGAGAATGAATGAATGAATTACAGGGTTGCAATTAATTTATACAGTAAGTATACACTACTTTGTACAGTTCACTTACCTAAGAAAGTATTGGGTAATATGTAAAGGATAATCAACAGATTTCTGTGCATTAAAGGACTTTAAATGCACAACGAGGAGGAAAAAAGAACCACTGATGAAACGGAAGTAAATGGCCCAGGCATATCTAATAGCTGATAGTAACATGTTAGCTACCTCTTCCCAAAATAAAATAAAACAAAATAAAATAAATGAATGAATGAATGAATGAACGAATGAATAAATAAGTAAGTAAATAAATAAATAAATAAATAAATAGCATATTGGCGATCTCCATCTGCATGCAGAAATTCACATATTTCTTTTTTTTGCCCATTATTGAGTATTTATTCATTTGTGTAAATGTGTGTAAATATATATTTATTCAGTTTTTACTTTAATTTCAGTTTTAGTGCTTTTTATGAGTATGTAAAACAAATCCGAGAACCATTTAAAGTGTTAAAACATAGAGATACTGTAAAAAATAAAAGTGAGTCTATCCTTATATTAAGTGGCTAAAATCTGTAATTTCATATGAGGCGGCACGGTGGCTCAGTGATTAGCACTGTCGCCTCACAGCATGAGGGTCACTGGTTCGAGCCTGGCTGGGCCAGTTGGCTTTTCTGTGTGGAGTTTGCATGTTCTCCCCATGTTCACGTGGGTTTCCTCCGGGTGCTCCGGTTTCCCCCACAGTCCAAAGACATGCGCTATAGGTGAATTGAATAAACTAAATTGGCCGTAGTGTGTGTGTGTGTGTGAATGAGAGAGTGTATGGGTGTTTCCCAGTACTGGGTTGTGGCTGAAAGGGCATCCGCTGCATAAAACATATGATGGAATAGTTGCCGGTTCATGTGTGACCCTCGCTGTGGTGACCCTTGATAAATAAGGGACTAAGCTGAAGGAAAATGAATAAATGAATGAATAATTTCATAAGTAAACATTTTATATCATTACATTTCTAATTACACTGATGACTCAACCCTTACACCTTACCCCAAACATGTTGCTAACCAAACCCACATCCCACCCCAGTAGCACCATGAGTTTGCAAAATACCTGTAATGTGAACATAACATACTTTATATTTTTACTTTATATTTTTAGCCCTGCATCCAGACGAGCTGTTAGTGCTCTAAAGAGAGTAGCGTCACTGCATTAACAACTAGCTGTTCACTTTGATTCTGTACACAATACGTGCGTATAATGAGAATGGTGTCTGTGTGTGTGTGTGCTTTGTCAGAAGTGAATGTCGTCCCATTCCCGTAAGCAGCCCAAAATGTATTAAAAAAGTGATTAAAAAAAGGCTTGTATCAACTACAACAGTGTGTTTTTTTACATTTTAATGCCATTCCAAATATCTGTTGCTTGATGACGACATCATTAGTACAAGATGACTGACAGCGATAGCTATGTGCTAAATGAGATAAACAAAATAAAATAAAAAAAAAGAATGAATGAATGAATGAGGTAGCGCTGTCACCTCACAGCAAGACGGTTGCTGGTTCGAGCCTCGGCTAGGTCAGTTGGCATTTCTGTGTGGAGTTTGCATGTTCTCCCCGTGTTTGCGTGGATTTCCTCCGGGTGCTCCGATTTCCCCCACAGTCCAAAGACATGGGCTATATGTGAATTGGGTAGGCTAAATTGTCCGTAGTGTACGTGTGTGAATAAGAGTGTATGGGTGTTTCCCAGTGATGGGATGCAGCTGGAAGGGCATCCGCTGTGTAAAAAATCATATGCTGGATAAGTTGTTAGTTCATTCCGCTGTGGCGACCCCAGATTAATAAAGGGACTAAGCCGAAAAGAGAATTAATGAATGAATGAATGATCCAAACATAGTCAGATAAATTGCAAGTCTGATTTCTATATCCTGGTAGTTTGTCTGTCTGTCTGTCTATTATTTTTTTAAATTAATTGTCTTTAAGAAACAGACATTTAACAAAACACAAATAACTATTTAAGGCTTTCACACAATATAAGACCAATTTATTGAAATTAAAAACTAGAAATCAGTGTGACCTAAAACTGTTGTGTTAAATTTCAGATGTTCATATACCATCACTTCAACATGAATTAGGTTCAGGATGAAATCATAATAAGTTGTTCACAATCAGCAGTGAAAGTTTTCCATGATATGCCCACATTGCTAATAGGTTTCCACATACACTCAAAAAAATTATGTTTGCTGCTTGTTTAATCTACATATTTAAAATGAGCTGAAGCAATACAGTTCTTGAGTTTTTTTTTTTTTTTTTTGGGACAACTTAATTGTTTTATGTTCAATCCACTTAAATTTGTAAAAACAATTAGGTTAACTTAATCGAGTTGTGTTGGGGCAACATAAAGAAATTGTGTGGAACCTAGCATTTTTTACAGTGTATATGCTCCTACTTTTATTGTCCCTAAAACATGTTTTATTGTTATTATATTGTAGTATCGCTGTTCTTAATAATTGAGCTAATCTAAATAGCATAAATATAACTAGCTATAACTATAAGCACAAAAAAAAGTTGGGTTACACACAATTCCCTCATTTTGTCCCAACACAAATCTATTAAGTCAGCTTAATCGTTTTTACACATTTAAATGGATTGAACATAAAAGAATTAAGTTATACCCCCCACCCAAAAAAAAAGTAAGAATTGTGTTGATTCAGCTAATTTCAAATAAGTAGTTTCAACAAGCAGCAAAAATCTTTTTGAGTGTGTAACTTTAACACAAAAAAACACAATTTCATAATGCAGCTGTGGTTTAATGTTCCGTTTTACTCTTTTGTTGCATGATGTCCACATGTGTTGACCATTAATTAATTTAAATATAAAACAGAATTTTGTAAAAAAAAAAAAAAATAAAAAAAATAAATAATAATAATAATTTAAAACAGGGTATGTGTCACGCCTGGACTCTCAGAAAGGCACAGGATCGCAGGAGTTTATCAAATCACGTAGATTTATTACAAACAGAACACTCACAACTGGAACGCAGGACTCACACGTAGTAAGACAATACACAGGGATGACAATCAATAGCGGACAAGGGACTAAACCAAACTAAGGGGTATAAATACTCAAGGACTAATGGAACTGATTACACACAGGGGAGGAACACAGGTAAAACTAATGAACGTCAAGAAATGGCGGGAAAACTGAACAAAGGAATCACATGACGACAACAGAAGAACATGGAACACTGGGGCAAGGGAAAACACAGAACCTAACAGTATGAATAATTTTGGACTGTATATGTAAAACCAATCTAGATAATGTTTTCCATAATTTATGCATAAAATGAAACATAAATTAATTTGATCACCCTCAAAATAATATTTAGGCACTGAAACTCAAAATATGTAACTATTTTAATCACATGGCCATTTTTCATTTATTTGGATTTTAGACTGTATATGTAAAACTAATCTAAATAATGTTTTCCATAATTCATGCACACAATTAAACAAACATAGATTAATTTGATCACGCTCAAACTAATATTTTTTTAGCCAATTTTTATTTATTTGGATTAGCCATTTGCAACGTACAAATAGTAATATAGGTTGGGGAAAAAGTGAATGTTTTCACCCGATTCGAATGTTATCACTCGCTTGAATGGGCGTTATCAGTGGATATCAGCTGATAGATATGGGTCAGTAGGGGCCTTCTGCGCCTCCTAGTGGGCTCAGAAGGTTGTAATCATCCATCCACATGGTTAATCAGCTATTCTAATAGAGAACAGTTCAGATCCAGATGTGTTTTTACATTACTGTGACGGTTGGGTTTAGGGTTGGGGTTGGGGTAGGCGTTAAT
>CAIGQV010001319.1:4211686-4222420 GCA_903798115.1 Danio jaintianensis | reverse complement strand
ATTTTACATTACTGTGACGGTTGGGTTTAGGGTTGGGGTTGGGGTAGGCGTTAATAGAATATAATTAACGGGAAATAGTATAATTTCATAAAAAAATCACGCGTGGCGGTATACACGCTTACCTCCATATGAATGGATTTTCCGCTGTTATCAGTTTCTCCAGTGGCTCACCGTGTACGTCAGCAGACTTGAGACGTGGAGCGGAGTTGACAGCGATGACTGGGTTTGATTCCGCCGAAAAACAGTTTCAGAAAGCAGCTAAGACAAAAGTTAATTATTTGTTTTTATTGCTTTTTTTAAAAACAGACGGTTGGGTTTAGGGAAGGAGGAGGGCAGGTTAATCGCTGCTTTTGAAAAATAATCGCTGCTTTTGAAAAAATAATGACCGTTGGATTTAGGGAAGGAGGAGGGCAGGTCAATCGGAGCGGCCTCTGCTGGATATACGCGAGAACAGCAGATTAACCATGTGCAAGTAGGAACAGTAGGCGCAGTAGACCCCTACTGGCCCATATCTATCAGCTGATATCCACTGATAACGCCCATTCAATCGACTGACAACACTTGAATCCGCTGATGTTTTTATATCACATATTTACTAATAAATCCAACATCTCATACAATTTAACTCATTGAAAATGTGTTCTACGCACTGTTTAAATAATTTGGGAATATATCACATTAGTTAATGATAAAAGTTTAAACCTCATCAAATATCTGTTGCTGATTGTTCTAACTATGTATTTAAAATGAGCTCAAACAACACAATTATTGAGGATTTTTTGGGGACAACTTAATTTTTTATGTTCAATCCACTTAAAATTTGTAAAAACAATTAAGTTAAATTAATCAATTTGCATTGGAAGGACATGAAGGGATTGTGAGGAACCCAGCATTTTTTTTTACAGTGTATGGAGACATTAAAACAAAATAAATGTAATCTTAAGTTTAGTCTCAATATCTGTAGAGCGAAATAAATAAACGTCATACGTGATTTAAAAATTAATTAATAGCAATAAATCATACAGCAGAGTCAACTGGAGTCTTTTGTTTTTTAAAAGTAAAAGCGGTGATTCAGTTTCATACCACTTCCTTGGGGGTTGAAGCCATTAGGTATTAAATATTGATTACAATAATGAGCCAGATTTTACATCCTTTTGAAACACGGCCACATAATCTTACCTTAATGTTTCTCAAACATCCTTCTCCTCTATCATTATTTGGAATTTAAATGAAGCTGACAACTTCTTGGATACCTTTAGAAAGCACAAAGCAATGGATCAAGCACAGATTCCTCTGTTTTCTTATTAAAATCAGAAGATCAGAATATGGCCTTGGCCTTCTGCTGTGATTCTTAGTTTATTTGTTTACAGGGGCAATTCACATTAATCAACATCACTATAAAATGTGCCAGAATTAGCCAAGAATGGCTATTTTTCAAATATAAAAGGATAGAGTTGAGTTGACCTCTACGTTGACCCAATGGAAGGACAAGTTGTATAAACAGAGCAACTGGAATCCTCTTGGGACTCTTGTTGCCAGATATTGGAACAGAACCAAGTGTCCATACATTTAGCATTTATTAGCATTCACTGGGATTTTAACCCATGGTCTACTGTTTGAGTTATGGGACCTACATTGCAATCCGTGTTGAAAATAATAATAATAATTATATTTATATATATATATATATATATGGGCTGCACGGTGGCGCAGTGGGTAGCATGTTCGCCTCACAGCAAGAAGGTCGGTGGTTCGAGCCTCGGCTGGGTCAGTTGGCGTTTCTGTGTGGAGTTTGCATGTTCTCCCCGTGTTTGCATGGATTTCCTCAGGGTGCTCCGGTTTCCCCCACAAGTCCAAAGACATGTGGTATAGGTGAATTGGGTAGGCTAAATTGTCCGTAGCACATATCTTTGGACTTGTGGGGGAGCACCCGGAGGAAACCCACGTGAACACAGGGAGAACATGCTGTGAGGCGATCTTGCTACCCACTGCGCCACTGTGACGCTCTCTCTCTCTCTCTCTCTCTCTCTCTCTCTCTCTCTCTATATATATATATATATATATATATATATATATATATATAAAAACTCAAACAGTTCTTTAAACAAGTCAATTCAGATAAGGAAAGTAATATATATTTGGCAGAATAATTATATTTTTCAACTTAAGAACATTTTGTCATTTATCAAGACAACTGCATATGCTTAACAAAAACATATTTGACAAATAAGTTATATTACAACAATATATGCTATAATTTCAGAGAAGCGAAGTATCTGTGAATATATATACATTTTGATATATACATTTTTCAACAAAAAAACATTTTATTTGTCCAACAACTGCACATGCTTAATAAACAAAGAAATGATGTTCATGCCAATATATAGGTATGACATATGAATAAGTTTTGTGTTTTGATATGTATACTATAAAAAATATTGGATTCCACACAATTCCTTTACACAAATCAATTAAGTTAACTTATTTATTTTTTTACAAATTTAAGTGGATGGAAAATAAAACAATTATCTAAAAAAGACCCTAGGAATCATGTTGTTTCAACTCAAAATTTAAATAAATACTTTGAACAAGCAGCAAAAGTGATTTTAAGTGTTACTTTTTTGTGGATTAGTATTTAGTCAAGTAATTAAATTAGTAACTAAGTTATTAATTACTAAGTATTGAGTAACTGTAACTTTTCAAATAAAATAATTAGAAAAGCGTACTAATTCTTTTCAAAGTAATTTACCCAACACTGATGATTTCTAATCATAATTTCAGAATCTCCCCAAACCCCAACATTTACCAATTTGCTAACTACATTGGGAGATTTTTGTGTTCGAGTCAAGCCACACACTTGAGTTCTTACATGAAGTAAAGTGTGTCTATCTTTTTTTACAATCCTTGTGTAGATTATATAAACATGTGAACTCTGAATCAGTTAATTAGCCAGGATGAATCAGAATTTATAATGGGTTTGGAGAAACTTCACAGGAAGTGGTGAATTTACACTTTTTTTTTCTTTTTTTTTTTTTCTAAGGCTCAGCCACCCACTGACTGGCATACTGAAAAGGCAAATTAAACAGTGAAATGGCAAAGTAGCTTTGTAGCTTTGAGCTTTAGAGAGCATGTGTGAAGCTCTCTTGTGGGAACCTGCGCTGTGTTATGAGTTTCATGGAAGCTGAGTATAAAATGATATCAGCCGGGCAAAATTCCAACTCAGCCCAGTCAATTAAGCGTCGCTAATGAAATTGAATTAGTACATTTGGATGCATCGTTTGCGCTGCGTCTTCAGCAAAACTACCCTGAGCACAATTAAAGTCTTTCGAGAAAACTTTGCCAGAGCCTGTTGCATCTAAAGTATTTCTCTGTTCAAATGAAAAGGATTATTATGGAAGGCAAGAACTTAATAAAAAATAACAAATATAGAAATGGATCAATAATAATCATTCATTCATTTTCTTTTCGGCTTAGTCCCTTTATTAATCAGGGGTCGCCACAGCGGAATGAACCGCCATATGTTTTTAGCATATGTTTTACGCAGCGGATGCCCTTCCAGCTGCAACCCATCACTGGGAAACATCCATACACACTCATTCTCACACACACACACACTACGGACAATTTAGCCTACCTAATTTACCTATAGCACATGTCTTTGGACTTGTGGGGGAAACCGGAGCACCCGGAGGAAACCCTCGCCAACACGGGGAGAACATGCAAACTCCTCAATAATAATAATAATAATAATAATAATAATAATAATAATACCAATAGTTACAATAGCAATAAATTATTATTATTTTTATTATTATTATTATTATTATCATTGTTATTAATATTAATATTAATAATAATAATTTATTGTTATTGTTACTATTGTTATTATTATTATTATTGTTGTTATTGCTATTTTTGTTGTTGTTGTTATTATTATTATTATTATTATTATTATTATTATTATTACTATTGTGGCCAATTAATCATTCTAGAATTGCATGTTTAATTTAATTCATTAAAACTTCTCATTCATTTATGCATTGTGTACAGTTAATTTTGTTGCAAAGTTTAACGTGTAGGGATTTTGCTGAGAATGCATACTCCCCAAAAAATAATACATAATATATGTAATTGCCAATGGATTTACTTTTTGAATCACTCATTATTTTTATTATTAATTATTTTAAATTGCACACCCTTTATGTCTGAATACATCCAAGACATATTCTGTTCCCCTTTTGAATTGCAATAGCTGTGTGTAAACTGCTAGAAATTAAAGGTTTGCTATGGCATACTCTTATTATAATTATAAATTATAAAAATAACCCCATATGTATATTTTTATGATACATTTGAGCATATGTCTCCCCTTTTAGAGATCTTTAAAGATGATCGCAGCATATATTCATTATTATCCTCACTCATTATATTAATACATCACAGAGGAGCAGTGTCTCTTGTGGGCTTTGTTGGTAAATTGGTTTACGCAAAGCAGTGTGTCTACTGTAAGCATTGTAATACTTATTGGATTAAGTGAACAGTGATGTATAGTTTGCATGAAGAAATATTGGATGAAATCCAATTCCAGAGAATAAGTTTACTATGGCTATGAATAAGAAATATATGCTCAAGGCAGCATGTGTCAGTATATACTGATTTAGTGGCTTAGTGTTTTGAGGGACTTCTGAGGAAAATAAGTTGTAATAGTAAGGACAAATATGTATAGATGTATGCATTTGTGTATGTACAGTGTTGTGCAACAGTTTGAAAACCTTTCACGATATGTCAAAATGAGAGATTACACAAGAAGAAGAGCAGAAACAAAGATTCCAAAATGTTTGCAGAGGGTTGTTTTAAAGGGTATCTCAGGTATCAAGACGTGTATGGCTTATAACATAAATATCTGAAGTAAATCAATATATTGCATAAATAAATGAAAATATGAAGTATAAACCCAATAGAACGTCTATCGTCTAAAAATCCACATTTATTTAACTCTAGAAAAAAAAAAGAAGAAAACAAATCATGAACCAAGGTAACAGGTAAATGTTGCTAATATTAGCTTTTTATATGAGTAGGTCTAACTTTAAAATACACATGCAAAGGGGAAAAAAAGAAGGTACTTCTGCCAATAGTTATAGGAACTACTCCATTTTTCTTCTCTGCTGTAAAGCTAAAAGTGCTTCCAGAGATCAACTTAATCAATTAATAAATGGTGAAAGAGTGCTCCTTCAAATATGTTTCTAGACTTACACATCTTTGGACCATTTTGAGGGATGTAAACAATAGCAATGGTCCTAATGTATTTACTGTATTACCTTTTGAATTTCCATAGCTTCCAAGAATCTAAAACGGTCCACACATTGATAAATAATGTTATGGCAGCCATTTTAACATTAAGATATGATTAATTTACCTCTTGTTACAGTTATGAAATAGTTTGGCAACAAGCAGGAAATGTTCATGGGCCAGTGACATCGCCACATTGAAATGGTCTATATATAAAAATAGATATGTGCCTCATATGGTGCTGTTAGCTGGTAGCCTAAGAGAAAAACCTCGGGAATGAGCAGTGTCAGTAACCCTCTGCTACCTCAGGTAAGCTCTGCCTCTGTTCATGAACACTCCTCAAGCCTCAGTTGCCTTACTTTGGCCAAAGTGTTCAGTGGGCCAAGAAAAACCTGGCCACAGGCCCAGAGGAAGCCCAGATGAGGCCAGATCAAGCCCCGAATGTAACAGTGGAAACATGACTGGCTCTGGCACACATTAACATGCTTGCTTTTGGCCCAACAATGGAATCACGGCCAATTACTATGCAGATCTCCTGCTCCTGACTGTTATGAACAACGGCTGAGAAATAAATTGGTCAGGATTGTTGAGTATACGTCAAAAAAGATGACAAAGAGGAAGCAAACACAGGTTTAGAATAACATGAGTAGCAAACATTGATAGCATTTTCATTTTGTGTATTGAGTATTGCTTAAATCTTGTAAGCGGCTTCATGTTGAATTCTACGAGTCTTCAAAAACTGCCATTGTGTGTCCACATCTTGAGCTGCATTCATTTTATAATTCTCTCAGGTAGGAGTTAGTGTCTCAACAAAAGCTATACATGCTTTTAACTTGAAGCTGGATTTCCTGAATTTTGGGATTACATTATTCCAATTCCTGACTCATAGTTTCTATTTCTGCTCAATGTATGGTAATGAAGGGGTCGGGATGCTGTAGAATGGGATCACTTTTAAATCTTTTTGCGAAGATTTGGAAAGAATTAGATGCGGCTTCTGGGCATTTAAATTCCGTTTTACACCCCTTTAGCTAAAAGGAGAGAAGCAGTGGGGACCTAAATCTTGGAAAGAAATGTTTACAAATTTGCATCTCGTAAAGATCTCGGGAATGCAGAGATGTTTTTTTTTCCTCTCCCTAATGACCCAGAAGGAATTTACTCTCTTATGAAACATTTCTCAGCCTGCACATAGAAGTTATTTGTCAAGGAGCTTTCTCAAGAACATCCACTCAAGATTCATGTGCTGTTCTACGTTGTGACAAGACTGTTTATCATATCTTTAAATGCACCTGATGACACTGCACCTGGCCGTTCTAGTATCATTTGGTAGATTCAACTATGATAGTCTTGTTGTTTCTTTCACAGAGTGAAACTAAACTACATGAAGTACATAGACCTTTGTATGAGAATATTGAAGGTTGATTTTAAAATCTAGCATCTAGCTGACCCATTGATTACATTAAGGGCTTTTTCACATTGGATTCAACTGTCTGGATTTGGTTGACCTCTCCTCCCCGTCACCGCTGGATTGTGTTCACACTACAGTTTTAGGTTTGGAACCCCAATATTTTTGCATCATCACAGTGACAAATGTTGCTAGGTAACAACAGTGCGGGAGGAGACTAAAAACGTCTGGACTATAAAAATGTTTTGATTTCAAAGTGCCAACACTGAGCATATTTGTCATTCCATTCATTCATTTTCTTTTTTCTGCTTAGTCCCTTTATTAATCTGGGGTCGCCACAGCGGAATGAACCGCCAACTTATCCAGCATATGTTTTACGCAGCGGATGCCCTTCCATCTGCAACCCATCACTGGGAAACATCCATACACACTTATTTACACACATACACTACAGACAATTTAGCTTACCCAATTCACCTATACCACATGTCTTTGGACTTGTGGGGGAAACCGGAGCACCCAGAGGAAACCCACGCGAACACAGGGAGAACATGCAAACTCCACACAGAAATGCCAACTGACCCAGCCGAGGCTCGAACCAGCGACCTTCTTGCTGTGAGGCGAACGTGCTACCCACTGTGCCGTCATTCCATTCAATTAATAAAAAAAAAATGTAATTTTATTCATATAAACAACTGTTGTTAAACAAAGTGCAATAAAAACACTATCTTATCAACACTAAAATGTATACATGTCTTAAGCATTGATTTAAAAAGACCAATATTTTGAGCAGTTTGTGTTTTAGTGGGCAAACTGTTCCATAGAAATCCAGCAGTCACGGTAAAGGCTCTGTCATCTTTATATTTCAACCTTGCCCTCTCAGATCACCTGATTTGATGACCTCAGTGCTCTGAACACGTAAAAGCTCAGTCAAATAAGGTGACATCAACTCATGTAAAATCTTAAAAACAACAATTATTAACAAGTGAGTCAGTGGAGTAAGGTTAAGATTGGACTAATATGCTCATGCTTTTAGTCCCAGTTAGCAGTCGAGCTTCTGCGCTTTGGATGAACTGTTGATTGATTGAATCCAACATATAAACAATTACAGTAGTCTAGGTTTGATGTAATAAAGTAATAAATTGCAGTTTATTGCCATCAACACATGCACTAAAAACCCCAGGATGACCAAACACAGCAACCCCTGCCATCTTTACGTTAAAGCATAAAACACTGATTAATAATTAATGAATAAAAGTGATTGTCTGTCTCTAGTTTTGACAGGTTGATATATTTGAACATCATCTGGTTAACAATGAAAAAGGATGTTGTGATTTAAAAAAAAAAAAAAAAAAAAGAAAAACACCTTGGGAAACATGAATAAAGAAAACAACATAGGGCCCAAAATAGACCCTTGGGGGAACGCTACACAAAAAAAGGGGTAGCAGATGAAGAAAATTCACCTAGATGGATAGAACGTCTGTCTGTCAAATATAATTGAAACCGCTTAAGGGCTATACCCTTAATCCCAATACACTGTTCAAGTCTAAAAAAAATAAAATCAAATAAAAAAAGTCTGTGGTTGATCGTATCAAAAGCCACAGTCAAATCCAATAAATACAAAGACAGAGTTACTGTATCTGAATCATCAATTACAACAAGATAATTTAAAAATTATAAAATTGCAGTTGGGGTGACATGGTGGCTTAGTGGTTAGCACTGTCGCCTCACAGCAAGAAGGTCGCTGGTTCGAGTCCCGGCTGGGTCAGTTGGCATTTCTGTGTGGAGTTTGCATGTTCTCCCCATGTTGGCGTGGGTTTCCTCCGGGTGCTCCAGTTTCCCCCACAGTCCAAGATATGCGCTATAGGTGAATTAAATAAACTAACTTTGCCGTAGTGTATGTGTGTGAATGAGTGTGTATGGATGTTTCCCAGTACTGGGTTGCAGCTGGAAGGGCATCCGCTGTGTAAAACATATGTTGGATAAGTTGGCGGTTCATTCCGCTGTGGCGACCCCTGATGAATAAAGGGACTAAGCCGAAGGACAATTAATGTCAATGTCAATTGCAGTTTCAGTACTATGACATGGGCTTAAATTAGACTGATTTGTATTTTCATACATACATACATACTGTAATATAGTCGAACTTGAGTTCTGTTTTACAAACTAATTGCCATAAGTTCTGTACTGTGTGATCATTTTGTTTTATAGAGCTGCAAGTTTGTAGACGTAAATATTTTTGGCCATGTCTTCTGAGGACGTTGAGCCAGAATCATCAAAAAGGATATGGAGCTTCCACTGCGTTAATGAACTTGCAGCTTATCATGTTAGAGGCTTTGTTCTAGCTTTGTAACCCGCAGTTCTTTGATGTGTGCATATGCATCTTAGTCTACATTGGCCAGCACGTCTGAAGTAAAATTGCATCAGAAATTTAGAGTTGCCATCATTGTTGGATTTAATTAGTTACAGTAATTAAATTATGTATCCAATAAAAAAAGTAAAGTAAGGGATTACTGTTCAGTTTCAGGTAAATTTAAATAGAGTTACTTATAAACTACTTGCCTTAAGTACTGTACATTAATTCAACAGTTGTGTATCAATCAGTTCAGAGTAGCATCATGTCACTGTAGTTTTGTTATACAAATATATTGTATAAATATATAACTCTATTTGTCAACTAAAAAAATGTTGCATTTGTCTGACACATACTGACATACTCATCACACATACTGCAGAAGACCTATTGAAACCCGCATGGATCCAAGACTCTCACAGAAATCAGTCAAGTTTGGTGAAGAAAAAATCATGGTTTGGGGTGACATTCAGTGTGGGGGCGTGGGAGAGATCTGCAGAGTGTATGACAACATCAACAGTCTGAGGTATCAAGACATTTGTGCTGCCCATTACATTACAAACCACAGGAGAGGGCAAATTCTTCAGCAAGATAGCACTCCTTCTCATACTTCAGCCTCCACACCATAGTTCCTGAAAGCAAAGAAGGTCAAGGTGCTCCAGGATTGGTCAGCCCAGTCACCAGATATGAACATTATGTCTGATGTAAGATGGAAGAGGCATTGAAGATGAATCCAAAGAATCTTGATGAACTCTGGGAGTCCTGCAAGAATACTTCTTTGCCATTCCAGATGACTTTATTAATAAGTTATTGCAGAGATGTATGGATGCAGTCCTCCAAGCTCATGGGAGTCATACACAATATTAATTCTTTTTTCCACTGCACCATGACTTTATATTCTATACTATAGATTATTTCTGTTCAGTGACAAGACTTTTGTCTAAGCAAAGTCAGACCTTACTGTCCTAATTAAATAATAAAAAAAAATCAAGGCATGGTCAGATTATTTTTGGTAACATAAGTGTAATCTAGAGGCCTTTGCCTTTCATATAAGCCACTTCTGATTCCAAATGATCAACTAGAAGTCAAGTTATTATTTGTTGTTCCTAAAACTTGGATAGATGACACGACTTTTGTCAGGTAGTGTATATGTGCTGAGATTTATAAAGATTTCTTATAGTAATGAGTATATAAATCCTTTATTGAGCAGTTCAATTACTTATCAACCATAGTAGTGAGAAAAGTAACTTAAATCTAATTTTTAATAATGTAATCACATGATAACTAGATGTTAAAGTTTCAGGACAAACTTTATGGTGGCTTGAGAAAGCCTGTTGGAAGTAGTTTATTTAGTTAGAAAAAGTATCAAATTGGCTAAAAGAATGTTTAAGATCCCTGCAGACAACAATGTAACAACTTTAAAGGCTGATACAAGCCAGTAAAAAGCTTTAAAGTTGATCCCTGTGTCTGTGGTTTGTAATAACATGAATTAGCATGTTGTTAGCATGATTCCAGCATAAATTAGCATGTTGTTAGCATGATTCCAGCATGAATTAGCATGTTGTTAGCATGTTTCTAGTATGAATTAGCATCTTGTTAGCATGATTCCAGCATGAATTAGCATCTTGTTAGCATGATTCTAGCATGAATTAGCATGTTGTTAGCATGATTCTAGCGTGAGTTAGCA